>APFE030398532.1:644-13769 GCA_000404065.3 Pinus taeda | reverse complement strand
ACAGCAAACAAGATTCTAAGGGCAGGCTATTATTGGCCTTCATTATTTTCAGATGTATATAAGGTTGTTAAAAATTGTCATGAATGCCAAATTTTTGAAGGCAAACAGAAACTCCAGCCTTTGCCTCTCAAACCAATTGAGTTCAGCGCACCTTTTCAGCAGTGGGGATTGGATTTCATCGGCGAAATTCATCCGACATCATCATGACAACATCAATGGATATTGACAGCTACAAACTACTTTACAAAATGGATTGAAGCAATTCCTACTCGACAAGCTACGGATGCGGTAATTATTTCTTTTCTTGAAACCAATATTTTGTCACGTTTTTGATGTCCAAGTAAGTTAATCACGAATAATGCAGCAACGTTTAAGTCAAAAAGAATGATTGAGTTTTGCTATAAGTACAATATTATCTTGGGACATTCAACCGCATACCACCCTCAAGGAAATGGATTGGCGGAGTCATCCAATAAATCTTTGGTCAATATTATTAAGAAATTGTTGGAAATCAACAAAAAGGGTTGGCACAAGAAGTTGATAAATGCACTATGGGCTGATAGGGTGAGTCAGAAAAATTCTATTGGCATGTCTCCTTTCGAGTTGGTGTACGAAACAAACACGGTTTTTCCTACTTTGCTTGTTGTCCCGATAGTCAAATTGCTTCAAGAAGCGGGTAGTGAGGAAGATCCTATGTAGAGAAGGATTAATCAAATGATTCATTTGCAGTAGACATGGGAGGAGGTATTTCAAAACACTTGCAAGTTGCAGGAGCGCATCAAAAAGATTTATGACTGGAAAGCAAAGGCAGACACATTTCAGCTAGATGAGGTTGTTTTGAGATGGGATGCTCGACATGAAGACAAGGGAAAACATGGCAAATTTGAAAATTTATGGAAGGGTCCTTATAAGATTGCAGCATATCGTGGCCAAAATTATTTCCTTCTCAAAGAGATGAATGGAGATGAATGTTCTGGAGGGCCGATTAATGGTCGGCTGTTAAAGAGATACTACTTCTAAGTATCTTCTGTTCATTTCATCATCATTGTACATATCATTTTACTTTTGTTCTATTGCACATGTAAACTAACTTGTCATCTTCAGTTGGGGCCCGAGGTGAAGGATATAATTATGAAAATGAAGGTTAGTTAGTCTAAGTTGGTCAAGTCAGTTGTCTAAATCTTTTAGTTTTGAGTCTAGTTTGGTCAAAGCAGTTTTTGTTTTTTCAGTGAAATTCTTAAGATTTTGTGTTGGAATAATGACTCCATCGCCCAATGGATGAAGACACTGTCTTCTCTCCCAAAGATCTGTGGTTCTTGGCATCTCCAAGGAGCTACCATCCCCATTGGAGCCAATGTTAGAGTCGGTCTAGTTATCCCTGCATCAGAGATCAAAGCTCTTTTTTGCATTTCATGTTTTAAGTGTCCCACTAGTTTTCATCAGTTGCATTTCGTTAGGCATGCCATAACTCTGATGGAGTGGTTTGTGTCATTCATTCCCCTCGTGCATGTTACTGTTGGTTAAGGTTAAGTCATAAAGCTTCACAAGTCATTTACAGTCATGTTTTAAATTTTTAGGTCTAGGTCTAGGGTTTGAGTCAGTTTAGTCTTGGAAATCCTTAGAAGACCAGCATGCCAGAGGGATGTCTTTGATAGATCATCACATCAATAGTTTTCATCATTGTGCAGCTTAATAAGGACTTCACTTCAAAACTCTGTTTTGAAGATAAGTCGCCACCTCATTTTTGTAAAAATTGTAAAAAATTTCAGTTCTTCAATTGTTCAAGTGCAGCCTTGGTCTCCTTTTCCATAGTATATCAGAGCTATCCCTGCAAAAATTATCAGAGAAAATCATTATTTCAACTGATTTTAAAGGGGAAACCAAAAAGGTCAGAGCCTATTAATTTTTAAAAAGTGTCAGCAACCAAACATAAGAAAATGGGTTTTCATTAAGCAAAAATTAAAAAAGGAGCCTATATCACGTCATTTCTCCTCATTTGCAACCCATTCCACATTTTGAGAGCCGAGAGCATCGTTCAAAGGTGATTTTGCAAGTTAGTGAGCAGTTTGGGTCAGTTCTAGGGCGCGCGGTGCATCAAACAACAATTTCCAGTGTATTTTAACACGCGCGCAACGCATCCAGAGCGCGCAACGCATCCAGAGCGCGCAGCGCGTTGGGTGAGGCGCGCGGCACATAGGAGTTTAAGCCTGAAATTTGCCCAGAAACCACTCAAATCACCTCTCCTCACACATCAATTCGCATGTAGGCCTACACTCATAGCTTGCTCTTGGTTTTTAGATGGTTTATGTAAAGAAATTATGCTATACTTGCCATGAAAAACCGATTGTACAAACCCTCTTTGTTCATCAATTTGTTGTAAGGATTCAAGTACCAAGTTTGTTGTAGGGCTTTCAAAAATCACTGTTGCCAAGGTTTTCCTATTCCCTTTGTTTCCCATCCCCTATTTTCACCAATATTTTTCCCAGTAAATCCTCAAAAAACCCTACACTATCTTCCCTTAAAATCCTAATCCCTCCCTTCTACTATAAACATGTAATCCCTACCTCATCCCAAAACCCTAGAATTTCAAAATTTCTATGCCCCTTTCCCTTCCCTAATTTCCTTATTTTATTTCCATTGTTCCCATTTCCCTAATGCTTCCCTTTTCCTAACAATTCCCTTGTCATTTATGTCCCCTTGGTCACAACATTTTGATAAAAAGACAAAAAAAGTCAACAGTCAAATTTTGGCACACAGTTCTTATATCAGCATATATATATTCTATATATATATATATATATATATATATAATATATATATATATATATATTATATATATATATATGTATATATATATATATATATATAATATATATATATAATATATATATATATATAATATATATATATATATATATTAATATTATATATATTAGCTACCTTGCTGTTAAAGAACATGTCAGAGACTGAGTCAGTATATGAGCAATATTATGATAGTGACTCTACACCGGAAGTCAATGTGCCTAATGTGCCACGGAGGTATCACAAAGGTGGCAAAAGTGGACAACATGTTAGGGAGGAGCCTACTTCTTTGGCTCAATTGTAAGCTTGCCCACTTGCAATGGATTTTTTTTGGCGCCAAGCATGTTACCAATATTGTGAGATGATCTCACAAACTCAGCATCATCGGGAACTGGTCCGTCTATTTGTCCTTAACCTACAGGATGGTCATGTAAATCTTGCTGGAGTGGATTTCACTTTGTCACCCGACACTATTACTCAGGCCACCGGGATACCAAATGTGGGGGAGGAATGGAGTAAACTCCAGATGCTGGACAGGTATTACTATGAGCCATATATCAAGCCCGAATATATCAGACACTTGAGCGCAGCCTTTCATTTTAGATACCTGAAAGATGAGTTTGCACCATTGATGAAACTCATCATTCGGTATTTCAGCTATGAGGGCAGATTCTCACGTCTCTATGCGTACCATGTTCGTTTGTTGATGCATTTCACACGGGTACGTATGATGAACATTCCGTTTTTCATGTGCCGAAACATAGAGATGATGGTACCTTTAGTACAGAGGAAGACCCCGGCACATCAGCACAGGAGCATATATCACTATGCATTGATCAAAATCATAGTGATGCATCAGTTGGCACAACAGGGTATTGCTTGGGAGGATTTCATCTCCCGCGATTTCTTTTCTAAGCTACAGCCTCCTCTAGAGATAGTTCATGATGAGGGAGGGCCTTCACAGCAGTTTCACATTCCTGAGACCGAGCATGTTGATGTTCCAGTATATGTGACATATCAGAAAGGCCCCACGGCCTTATTTGCAGCTGCAAGACGAGTACTATCTCCACTCGGGGTGGAAGGGGTCTCATTGACATCATCAGCAGAGCGAGTATTATCTCCACATCATGTGGAAGGGGTCTCGCCTCCATCTTCAGCACAGGTACAGATTCAGGATAAGGGCAAGAGACCCATGGTTGATGAGGGTCCTTCAGGAGGTCATGATATGGGTATCATTGATGTTGATGCTAGCTCGCCTAACTCGGAGCTCAAGGAGATCATCCAAGAGCAAAGGGCTGAGAATGAGTCGCTGCAAAAGAAATTGCAGATGGCTAAATGGGTGATCAACTACTTAGAGCAGTGCAACAAACAGCTGGAAGATGAGCATGAACTTTATGAGCTACGAAAGATTCGGGAAGACCAGGAATTGGCTCGAAGAAGACCCGGTGATTTGACACCTATTGATTGGGAATCAATGCTCATCCGGATGAACACTCATTTGGAAAAGTTGTTGGTGAAAGCAAACAGGGACAAAGACATGCTTCGCCACATGAAGACTCACTATTGGGCTCGCATGCATGTCTGCAAAGCGAGAATGAAGATCCTCAAGAGGCGTTTGAGCAAAGCGCAAAAACAATGCAAAAGGTCTGATCCACTTTGAGTTTTGGCTGAGGCTTCATTAGTTGAGCATGATACATGATGGAGGGTCTTCACTCCAAATTTGGGCAAATTTGGAGAAAATTTTGTCGTTTCAAAATTTTTGGCTTGCGAAACAGGTTTTTTGGCTCTACGTGTTGCGCTCAGCGCGCGACCCATAAGATGGGGAGGTCCAAATAATAGGTGGCTTATATTTTTTGATTTTTCATGATGAAAGACACATGCTCAACCATTTCCAAGGCATTTCATCAAGTTTTGGGTGATCAAAAGCTCAAAAACATCATGAAAATCACCTTTCTGCCACTTTTTGCACCAGCAAAAAGTACTTCTGGGCGAATCCGCTTTTGGAGGGTCAAATGGAGACCAAATTGGACAATTCCACTTGGGTTGGAAAGTAGACATCTAGGGCTTTCCAACAAGTGAACCTGAGCTCAATTTGGATGCTTGGAAGTGCCCCAAACGCAGGTGGAAAGGCGCGTAACGCACAGGGTTTTTTGGCACAGTTTTTGTCCTCAGCTCAGCAAATCAAGCCAGCTTGACCAATTTTGACTTGTGATGGGATTTTTCACCCTCCTTGATGTAATATAAAAATCAATCCAATGATTCTATGAACCAAATTATATCTAAATTATGTGAAGCATTTCTAGAGCAATGGTCAATGAGACATGTTGGAATAACAAAAACATGAAACATCAAAATGAATTATTCAAAACGTAATATTTCTAATTAAAATTATTTTCTAGAATTATATATAATTATTGGAAATTTATGTTTTTTTGACACTTATTTACCTATTCTAGATGATTCATTCATAAAATAGCAGAAATGTAATGAATGAATTGGTTTCCTAGCTTATAGAGGCAAGTTGTTTTGACTGCCTAGATTGTAGTGCTTAGTTTAGAATTGGTTGAAACAGCTCCTAGGATGATGAGCTCAACCCGTAGAGGCAAGGGAGTGAGTTGGATTGCCTATATTATGTATTTTCTTAGTCATTTTTAGGGTTGGACTCTAGGGAATAGCTTGAGACTATATTGTACATATCTTATCTGCATTTTGGCAAAGGAAAGACCAGGGTTTTGCAGCACTATTTGGGATTCATGTGGCTTTATGTGTTGATGGTGTGTTTCTCTCAGTACTTGTAAGTTGGGTATGTGTACCACTTTCTTTATTTAATATTCTGTAATTAAACGAATGAAGTGTTAAGGTAGAATCCATGAACTTGCTATGCTCTGCCTTTAAATTTGTTTAATTTTCTATGTTTTCTTCAGTTTAAGGAGAATCCTTGAGACTTCCTTGATCTCCTTAGCTCCACACCAGTCTGATCTATTCATCTCACTTGCTTTAAGGCATCAATATAATCGCCTATCTTGCCCCAAGTAGACCTCTGCAAAAGTTGTGCCTCATCCCCGCATCCAAAATTGCCTTTCCCATCAATTCAACAAAATATTTAAAAATCAATTCTAAACTCTTTGTACTTCATACCTAGCCTAAAATTAGTCATCAATTGGGTCATCTTGAGCCTCTTTGATTATCTTTTACCGATTTTGACCCGGAGAGAGCCCTCTCCTGTCCTCGTAGGGCTAGCTACGAGGCTGAGCGTGGTTTGATGTGGCCTTGAGTCTCACCTTATTTCAGCCTGAGGTAGATTTGAGCGCTAACAGTCAGCTTTTGACATTAAAACTGGTAAAATGCAAATGACCTTTTTGCAGCCTACAGTCCAACAGCCTAAAACATCAACAGATTATAAGAAGACAGAGTTTGAAGTTTTTTCCAGGGATGTTCACCCTATTGATCAAATTGAATTTCAAAAGCAGGCAGGTGAAATGATTTACTCGACAATGACTAACAAAGAAATAACTATGCAGAAACTTCAAAGTTCACTAGACAACACCACAACATAATTTAAGCTAGAAAAGGCATCCTTACAGGCCAAGGATAACAAAATCAAGTCACTAGAGGACTTGGTGATTGAGATTGAATATAATCCAAATGACATCAAGGTAGCAGAAAATCTCATAAAGAAGAAAAATGAAGACATTGCTGCTTTGAAGGAACAACTGAAGTTGCCTCCTTCTGAACATCCACAAACCTAGGAGGTCCTAGAGAGCCAAACCCAGCAGGATGAAATGATGGATCTCATTCTTCAACTAAATGCTGAATTTAAAGAAATGGAGAATGAATTGGACAATTTAATACAGCTGAAATAGACCAACATTGAGACAATTATTGCCACTCCTATTCCTATAGTTACTACAACAGTTCATTCAACTTTGGCAGCTTCATTGGCCCTAACAGCTCCAATAGCTACAACACTTCCAACTGCATCAATAACTACATCAGCAACAGGTTCAACAATAGTAGCAGCTCATCCAAGTGATGAAGCAAGTAAACTAGTCAAAGCCATGGAGGACATGTCCATTCAGACCACTGAAATAAACAAACTTAAAGAACAGATAAAAATTCTAGAGGATGAGAAGAAACTGGCTCAAATCATGGATAAAAATGAAGTACAGAAGTCAAACAGGATGACTGAGAGGATAAAGAACTTAGAAAAGGAATTAACATTGAAGAAGCCACTTGCCCAAGCAAAAGAGCAACTATGGGCCAATATCATTGACTCTCTTAATGATATTTGGCCATCTATACAAGTTATCTTTGAACAAAATGATTTAGTCAAAGAGGCTGGTGAAGCAATTCAAAGGGTTAAGGCCGAACTTGGAAATATGCCAAAAGAAGCCTCAAGAATAATCTAATTCCTTAACTCAAAGAATAAATATGAATTGTAGGAGCTTGGCATAACTGACAGAACTAGCACTATACTAGAGGTCAAAAAGGTAATCACGAAGAGGAACTTTATGGTGCAGCTTGAGGACAAATGCCAAACCATGGAGCTAGCTATAGGCAGGTTCTTGGTCAAATTTGATACTTTGAAGCAGAAAGGTTTGCCTAATCCATTGGTAATAAATGACAGGTTAATGCCTCATGAAGAATATAACAAGAGAATCAGAGAAGTGGCAAAGGAGCAAGCCAAAGTTCCTCTATGAAAGGGATTCCTACAGGAAAGGTTCTTTACCAAACTTTTGAGAACCTCTTTTACCTCCAGCATGAGGTAAAACATCTTTTTGTAAACAAGCCCACCTTTGCAAAATACACAAAAGTTGATGAATTCTATAGAAAATGGTAAATATTAAATTACTAGATACGGAGACTTGGGAAAAATTAAATGATTTACTGTGAAAATCCAGGGTAAATAGTGGATACAGAGCAATGAAAGAAAAGAAGCAGATCAGATAAGTCAAAAAGTATCAGTTAAAAGGCAAAGTAAAAGGACAGCCAACGTGGAAGACAAAAAACAAAAGAGAAAAAGTAGCGTAATATCAAAGAAGAGCGAGCTGCAAACTATAAAAGAGGGACAACTTGTATCAGTTACATATCTGTCTTTACCTTCTTGCATGGAGATATTTCTTTTTCCTTGAATAATTCCTAAATCATCTTAGGATATTTTGTAATAAATTTTTGTATAAATACTTCACAAATTTGAAGTATAGGGGGGGGACTGCTAAACATTTCTATAGTTGTATTGATATGAAACCTAAGGGTTCATTATACCATTTTTCAAGTCAGTAGACTGGACTGAGTAATAAAGGCATTGCATTAGAGGATTCATGTGTTGGGCCACTTCGGTGAAGTATTTTCTGTCTATTAAATTGTTATCTTCTTAAGTGTTTCACATACTTGCATGTTATCTAAATTGAATGAAATAACTGGAATATTATTACATAATTTGTTTAAGTACACTCTGTCTTGAACAATTATTCATTTTAATGTTTTCTTTTGATATCGAGAGTAGGGAATCCTTTATTGCTCCCTAGTTTCATTGACCTCTATCATTTCCCTTGTTATCTAGTTTGAGGAATCCTTAACTGCTCCTTGACCCCGATTGAAAACCACTTCACCATCCAGCCTAAAAGATTTGAATTTACTCAGCTACCTTGCCCCGTGATCACTATATTTAGAACTTGATTCAGTCCTATTTTCTTGACACTTGACCCCATATCCCAATGGTAAAAGACATCCATCTATCCATCTAAGTCAGTGATTCCACCACCAAATCAAAATCAAAACCCAATCAAGCTTAAAACTCGCCAAAAATCAATTAACTCAACAAAGTTAAATCATAAAGAGAGATCCCTCTCTGAGCATTAGGAAGGCTAGATCCTAATCTTAGAAGTAGGTTTGCGGTTACCTCTAATATTTCTTTTGACACAAGATAACAACCCTAGGGAAATTTTAGAGTGATAACAGTCTCCTTGCACCAGGATGTCCTTGATTACTGTCGTTGGGACAAATGATGTGATTTCCAATAGTAGCACATACATACGAAATGCCTTCAAAGCCTTGACTAGTGCATAAGCTTATTTACAAGATGTTATATTTTAGCTCAACATCGCTCAGGACTTGGCTGAAGAAGGCAATGGGATGTTCATAACCATCTTTATTCTTCTGTAGTAGAATTGCAACAATAGTATGCGGAGAAGCAAAAGAGAAGATATGGAAAGGTGCTGAATAGTTGGGGCTGACTAGTATCGGGGCTTCAACCAAAGCTTCTTTAATTCTAATGAAAGAATATCGAGGGGCAGGGTTCCACTTGACTTCATTTTCCTTCTTAAGCATGTCCATAATACCCATGACTATTTCTGTGTAGTTGGGTATGAACCTCCTCAAGAAATTTATTCTCCCCAAAAAGGCTTGGACTTCGTTCTTATTCCTGGGTAGAGGAATATGACTGATGGCTTCGACTCGCTTAGGATTGATATTCACACCTTCCTATGCTACTATGTGTCCTAGTAGCTTCCCTTCACTCAGGGCAAACTGAGATTTCTTAGGATTCGAAGAAAGACCATACCTCCTACATTTCTCAAAGGTGAGCTTCAAGTGGAGGATGTGCTCTTCATGAGTCTTAGAAAAGACTATGATATCATCTAAATAAACTGCTATGAATTTGTCTTTCTCCCCTAGGAAATTTGTGTCCATAGCTCTCTGAAATGTGGCCCCTTCATTAATAAGACCGAAAGGCATGTGAGCATACATGAATGTTCCCCACGGGATGGTGAAAGCAGTCTTCATTTGATCATTAGGGTGGACTGCTACTTGGTTGTAACCAGTGAACCCATCTATCATGGACATTCTGACTGAGTCAACCACCTTCTGCAATATATAATCCATCTTAGGTAGCGGATAATTGTCTTTCAATGACGCCCTATTTAGATTTCGAAAATCTACACACAACCTTATTTTTCCGGATAGGGACTAAGTTGGCAAGCCACTCAGAGTACCTTAAAGGCACTATGATCTTTGCCTGTAGCAGCTTCTCACTTCTTTTTCAATGGAGGGTAGTAAGAGTAGATTTATCTGTCTGAGTTTTTGCTTGCACAGTTTTATTTCACCCTTTAAAGGAATCTTATGTTGTATGATGTTAGTATCAATTGCTTTCAAATCCTTATAAGACCAAGAAAAAACATCCTTATAGGTTTTGAATAGATTTAAATACCTTTGTTTGTATAGCAAGGGGATTCCTTTCGACAGCATGATCATCCGGGATTCCTTCTCAAAGCAAATATTGCAATATTCTACTTAATCATCTATCTCCGGAGCCATTGGTTTGGAGGCTATGTCATCCTTATTAAAAATCCTTTCTAGTGCGACCAGTCTACGAGGGATGGTATTCCCTTCTAGTTGTAGGATTTTGCGCCCAACCACTATGTCTTCCCACGAAGTGGTTTCTTGATTTATCTCTTTCTCTTCTTCTTGATCGATGGTGGAGTTAGCGAACTCCCCAACGACTTCTATGAATTGTTTCACCTGCTCATCGTCCTCGAATACCTGCCAGTGCTTGACATTATTAGGTATAGAGGGTCTATGTCTAACTTCTACCTCATATATGAGGAGCAGATTTTGAGGGGGCCTAAAACTGCTTACAACTACAACAAGGGAGTCAACCATTTTGTTTCCTTATCTGGGCATAAATTGGATATTAAAAACTAGGAAGAAGTTATCAATTAAATCCCACACTTCATTCCAGTAAGTCCTCAGTCTGGGGTGCTTGGCCTGGCACTGATTATTGATCTGCCTTACGACCAGTTCAGAGTCTCCATAGACCATTAGGCATTTGATATTCATGTTCTTTGTCGTTTGTAACCCAAGGAGCAATGCTTCATACTCTGCCATGTTGTTGGTCGCCTGGAACTACAACTTGAATGAGAGGGGCATCAAGCTGACCTTAGGAGATACCAACAATACTCTTTCCCCATTTCCCTCTTTGGAATTAGCTCCGTCAAAGTATAATTTCCATACTTTGTTTTCATTTGTGTGATTTGAATTGGATACATGAACATTATCAAACTGCCATGACTATATTAAGACAGGAAAAACTTCGAATTTATGAACATAGAGCGATCAGGAAGACCTCTGGACAGTAGCAGATTGCAGCCAACAAGGAACAATGAGGACCTCGGTCAAAGCACGGTGACCGAGGCCCATGGAGTCCGTCCAGGAGGCAAAACTGGCACTTGGGAAGCCCGAATCGGGAAACAGAGGCCATTTCATAAGTGCGATTCGCGCTTAGCACTAATTGCACATCGTTGGGAAAAACCCCTCGAGAAGGAAAGGTCCTAACTGCTCGGTCGCATGGGAAGCCGTGAAACCATGGGGAAAGCACTAAGGCGAAAGGTGGGTCCCGCGCTCCAAAGCTGACCGTATATCGGGGGCATCCTTGGGTGGTAAGAGGATTTGGAGAGAAACGAGCAATTCCATTTAGCGCACGACGCGTAACTGGTGGATGAGAGAGAAAACCGCCACTCATCACACACTAGCGGTCGAGCAAGTCAACCGTGTGAAATGAGCGAATAACATAGGATCTAGGGGCTCCAGATCTGACGGCAGAGATTGTGCTCGATGGAGAAACCGATTTGATAGGGGAATTAAGCTGCGACATGTAATATTCTGAATTCTGATTTGACCGTTGAGTTGGTGGATGAGTCATTCCACAATGTAACTAAATTACCAAACCGTCGAGGAAGAGTTGGCACAGTTCGTGAGAGGACAATTGGTCACTTCCCTGTCGACGATGGCGATGACGCAGAGGCAAGGAACTCCAAACAAACAGTAGCAGGCGAACCAAAGCGGCGGACGAGGAATCAAACAGTCATGAGATAGATCGTCTTTAAGCCATGAACAGACATAAAACAGAACAACGAGGAAGAAGAGAATGAAGATAAAGAGAGTGAGAGCAAAGAAGAGATAGTGAAGCAAAAAGTAGAAAACAGAGAGTCACACTAACCTAAGGCAACATCGAGCAGACAGAAAGCTTGAGAGGTTCAAGCAATCCCCAAGAGGATTTGTCAAGAATTGAACACCACATTGGGCTTCTCCCATTAAAGACCAGAGAGGTCAAGATCTGGTAAGGAAAGGAGTCTGTGTACTCTAGTGGCTTGGGGGATCCAAGAACCACCCTAATAAACATTATCTGTTTTAGGAGACTCAATTTGAGCTCCTCATTGTAAATCTCTGCTTCAAAGACACAATAAAAGAAGGCCACAACTGAAAGTTGGACCAGAGACGTAGCCCTGGAGAATAGGGTGAACTCCTCATTAAATCTGTTGTGTTCTTGCATTTTCTTACTGTGTTTCTCTTACTGATTTCCATTCTTCCAGTGTCTGTGTATTTTGCAATCTGATCGATCCGTTGCCTAAAATAACATAGACACACACCAGCACATGAGTTTGTAATACCTTCATTCAATAATTATTTAACTGAGATCACTCACGAGTGATTTGCATATCAAGTGGTATCAGAGCTCTAGGCTATTAAGGTTAGAAAAACTTGTGTTGGTTTAGTTGTTGAATACTAACTAGATCAAAGCTCAAATTAGGAGAAGGAGAGTTGGTCGAAACTAATCCTGAAATTGGGAGAGTCTATCCTTGGAAGACAATGTCAGAGGAAGGTTCTATGGGGCCAGACCCTCATTCTAGAGGTTTCCTAGGCCATAAAGTCCATGGTAGAAGGAATGTATAGGCTTAGAAAACCATAAGGATGAAGATTCATCAGGCTCTAAACAAGACAAAGGAGAAGATGAGTCACATTCCCATGACCACTCAAAAGGAAAAGGGAAAGAGGAAAGCTTTCTCACACCTCTTAATAGCCCTAAACACAAAAAGAAAGCATCTTTTATCAAACTAGATGTTAAATTTGATTTACCTATATATGATGGAGAGTTGAATGTAGAAAGATGGAAAATTGGATTAGACAAATTGATGTTTATTTCATAGTGCAGAATATCGACTCAGACAAGAGCAAGATTCAGCTGGCAAGCCTACGCCTTGGAGGCACTGCCTTGGTTTGGTGGGAAGGCAGAACCCAAGCTGACATGAAAAGACATGGTAATACCATCTATGTCTGGAGTGAATTTGTTTCTGTAATAAAAAAGTAGTGTTATCCATTGGCCTACATGCAGCAAGCCATGATGAGTTGGCAAACTCTTCGACAGTTGAAAGGGAAAAGTGTGCAAGGTTACACTCAAGAATTTAGAAAGAGAGCATTGATTCTAGGAATCTCATTAGACTCACCTAAGACTCTGTTGAAGTACATTGGTGGTCTACATAGCTACAT
>APFE030398525.1:53131-76115 GCA_000404065.3 Pinus taeda | reverse complement strand
GGGTAGCCCCCCCTCTACGGGGTTCGAGGCAGCGCCCCGAGAAAAATTTGTTTGGACCCTATATTAGGATGGGCGAACCTACCTATGGTTTTTCAGTCCATGGTTTTGGATGAGATGGTTTTCGGTCCATGGTATTGGATGCTTCGGCATGTATAAATATGTATTGTAACATTGAAAGGAATATAATGAAAAATCAAGCTAGTAGTCTCGGTTTTGAGATCCAGTGGGAAATCTCTGTGTATATGTGTTTTATGTGTTACGCTCTCGCATTTTATTTCTCCTGTGATTTAGAATTCGTATGCAGGTAATTTCTGTTCGGGGTTAAAACCTACATGTCTGTCATGTATGAGTCTCAGATTGGGCTTATACTACTGTGACTGATAGAGGTCGGGAGTCAGTAAGGAGAGTCTGTGTACTCCAGAGACTTGGGGGATCCAAGTGCAGTCTTGTTGATTTATATATGTTGCGTGAGACTCAAACTGAACTCACTGTTGTAAACACTCTGCTTAAAAAAATAATAGAGAGGCCACCACTGAAATCTGGACCGGGAGACGTAGCCTAGGAGTGTTGGATGAACTCCTTATTAAACTTGTTGTGTTTATATGTTGCCTGTTATGTTTTCTTTAACTACTTCATTACCTGTGTATTTCACAATCTTATCAATCCGTTGCATAAAATAACATAGGCACATCCATGCACATGAGTATGTAATACCTGATTAATTCTCTTAGATCAATTTCAGATCAAGCACCTATCCCATCCACCAAACCAATAGTTATATCCCGATTAAGTAATTAATAAGGTAATTGTCAAGATAGGGTCACAAAATATTTACTGTTAAGCATAGAATTAGTTAATAAATAAACTCATCATGGAAAAATAAAGACTCCATGCAGCCCACTCTGTACTTTCCAGACCATGTCATAGTTGTCACGTCCAAGTCAGCCGATGGCGACAAGATATAGCTAGAATACATGGAAAGGTCATCGGAGTAATTAGTTGATTAAAGCTTCATCAGCCAGGGGACGTCGTGTCAGAGTTGGCTACTTAAATTGCAAGAGGATGTAGGGGACTCTAGAATTTCAAATCATAGAAGAATCCCAGGATCACTTTGAAGAACAAGGGCAGAGGAAGAGAAGCAAGAAAACTCTAGTGCAGACATTTTACCGCAGAAGAGAAGCGATGGTGAAAGGAATAATATCAATCCCACAAAACGCTCTTGATGCATGAACTGAAGTAGTGGATTACCTCTATGGGAAGTATGATAGGTCTAATTTGTTTGACAATGACTTCACAGATGGTTTCCAGTTTCCGACAATGAAAAGGGAGGTGTATGCGGAAGAATTTCAAAGGGATCATGGCACTAGGAACTCTAGAATCAGAGAAGAGTTTAGGGGGATACAGAGGTCCACACTCTTCCACTTAAGAAATCTACCCATATTCAACACCCAATTTGCCGCCATGTAGTGCACAAATTTTTTGGAAAGCAGGATGCATGGAGGGTCGCTATGGTTGGACAAGGAATATCCCATTCATGTGGAGGATATCAATTGACTCATCAAGTGGCCGAAGTTGGAAATGCCATTAGCACAATTTTCTAGGCCAGGGTCAAGTGGGCAAAGAAACAGACGAAGGAAAACATCTATGCCAGACACGAGATGGAGCGAGGTGGGAGGGGCACAAAGTTGGACAATATTAAAAAGGATAATATAAGTTTTGCTCTCTACCTCATTGTAGGTAAAACAATGAGGCACTTCACAAGGAACAAGTGCACCTTGGACACCATTTCAATCGTGGAATACTGTTTTCAAGGGGAGTACTCAACTGGTCAGCCTTCATGCTTAATGAACTATTCGAGGCTTGTGAAGATGTGTGCAGGAGGAGCACTGGGTTTGTGTTAGGGTACTTGTTAATGGCACTAGAAATGTGGAAATGGAGGCCACCACAGGAGATGCAACTGGAAAACATTACTAAAGACCAACCAATTGCACTCAGGTAGGAACCATGGAAGTCATCAGGGGATCCGAACACAAAGGAAATCAACGAGAAAGCTTTCAAGAGCTAGTATCAGCAAATGTTGGACACCATTTAGTCCACTGAGAGGATACCCAAAGCTCTCTTGGATGAATTCTCAAACAAGATTTGGTTTGGAACCTCCCACATGCACACTTACCTAAGACCACAGTGTGTCAACCTGAGCATGTTTAAGTTGAGGCAGCAAAGGTTTAGCCTGATGGAGGAAGAATTGTGCAGAGAGGTGGAGTCCTAGCCGGGAGTGGTCTGCGAGGTAAGGGCAGAGAAACCAAAGTACCTTTTAATAGCCTTGATGCCACAGGGCCGAGAGGGATATGGGGCAAAAAGCTATCGAAAGAGGGAAGCCGATGAAGTACTCCAATTGATGCTGCTCCAGATGGAAGAAAAGATGTTCGAACTAAGATGGACGGTCGCCAGCTTCGAGCCAGGTGAGAGTAACTATCCTGAGAAATTTCAAGGTTCCACCCTTTCCCCCATTATAATTCCACTGCTCACTATGGAACTTCCCTCGGGAGAAGCTTAGGCTTCCTCCCAAATCATGGTCCCCAAACCTCAAAAAAAGCGAGTCATCCAAACCCCACATGCCAAAAAGTTGGCTACTAAAAAGCTAAAAATTAACCTACCAGTTCTAGTTGTCGACCTCACTGTTGAGGCCAAGTAGTCAATTCCTACAACCACCATACTCAAAGAGATCCCTGCCACTACAATCACCGCATTACATCAATCACGGGAGTCATCCCCACAAACTGCTTCCACTTTCGTGACCCTGTCTGAGATCCTCCCGTTCGACAACTGAAGGACTATTGCAGAAGCAGAAGTTCAATCAGCCAGATGGACAGAGGGTACCACCTCGACCATGGGAACACCACCAACAGAGAGTACATCACCAATGCTTGGGTTGGATCCACCAACAGGGAGACCCTTGGATACTAGTTGACAGGGGGAAAAGACTGAACCGTACTTGCCAACACTCCCTATAAAGCTCGCAGTGCCGCCAAATCCTAGCATTATTCCAACCACCCCACAATTCACTCCAGCATCACAATAGGTCCACTCACCCGCCTCCCATTCCAACAAATCCATTTCCAGCGGCCTACCCCTACAGCAGCAGTTCCCAGAACCAAACACAATGCAAGCCTATACACTCCATCAATTGTCATCTGCCCAATTATTTTGATTCATTTAGCAAGCAGCACACAAGGCTAAGAGCCTCCATGAAGACTTGGCTAAAGAACACGAACAACAAATGAAGAATTTGCACATGGTGATGGAGGAGCGAGATTGCCTATGGGAAGCAAACACGGAATTGCAAGCCTAGGTTGATTATATTACACAACGGTTTAGATCAATATGGTTGACTGTCACCAAGGCCAACACTGAAGCATCAATGGACATGACTACCTGCACGTTGGTCGACTACTGCGATCACATACAAACGGTGTTCACATTCCTGGCAACCACCAATGCTGAGATAGGTGGAAGCTGGAGACAGTAAGATCCACACTACTAGATCTAGTAGAAATTTACACGCAGACGGTTGAGGGAAAGGTCAAAGAACTAGAAGTGAAAAAGAAAGCCTTGGCCGAGGCCCTCACTGATGGATACGCCCTAATGGGCAAGGTCCATGACTGGTCAGGTAGTTTATCACTAAAGAACCGCCAGGTTTACCCGCTAAGAGAGAAGATTCAATCACTGTTTACTAGCACAAGGGATTGTACAGACCATATTCAGTTGCAGGAGATCAATAGAAAATCAACATCCTCCAGGCCCAGGTTGACAGCATTGAAGAGGAGTCAGCAAAGATGAAACAGATAATCATATATATATGTGGCCCCCAGTTCAAATGCAAGTTCTACTCTTGAAGAAGGCATGCGACTTCAGCGACCAGTAATGAATGACCTGCAGAGCTAGCAACAAACAAACCTAACATCGTAATCGGCTGAGGCATTCACTCAAAGTGCTGATGAAATTCTCACCAATTGGAACCTAGCCCTTCAAAGATACATTGAGTTCAGGCAGTAGACAACAACCTCAGTCCTAGAGTTGGAGGCTTCATTTGGAACAAGGGAACCACAAGGGAAAGAAGGGGCCACAGGAATAGATGCCACGCCGTAAGCCAGGATCGAGGCAGAAGAGGCACCCACTCCACAAGTAATGATCAAAGAAGAAGAAATGTCGGTGTTATCACTCCAAGAAACTCTCCTAAGTTGTATTTCAAAGATGCCTAGTAACATATAATCTTCAATATTGTTCTAAAAACTATTGGAATAAATGTTGGTTTGGATCAAGTTAGATAACCATTTCAGCTCTGTTTTCACTCAAGGCATGCATGAACGCTCTCACCAATACAAGGCTTTAGACCACTAATGCTCAATAATTTATAAATTCAATGGATAGATGGAGAATACTAAATATACCAGTAGATTTCATACATAAACATAAATGAATGGCTAGGTACAGGTAGCAAAAGAGAATATTGACTGTACTGACAGATGCATATATGACCACATATAGAGGGCTAGCTATAGGCAGCAAAGAAGCTTGCAAATATAATTTATCAAAGTAGAGATAAGATGACAGTTATCTGGCCTTAGACATAAAGAAAACATGAACAAACTATTCAAGTGCAAGCATAGAACAACAAAGAGAATGGACATTGAACATATAATGGAAAAATAAGCTTATATTGCTAGGATTAAGATGAGAAGCTTGAAGGAACAGAGGAGGAATAATCTCAAAAAGTTGAACTTCTATTACATTTAGCTTTCAGCCTTTTATAGGCCATTTACAATGATTTTGAGCCTACTGAGGCTGGAAGTCTTAATCTATCCTCTCTGTCCCTTTAACCATTTGATGCTCTGACTAGGAAAGCATGGGCTTGGAGGATTATTCTTTTGGCAGCAGAGTAACTACATTTATATATTTTGGCTCCACTGGCAGGATTGTTGATGCTCCATGATCAGTTGTTGTTGTGGCTCTGATGTGCTGTCTATGCTCCCTGATCGATTCTGTTTCGGGCTAGCTGCGCGTGATCCATGACTGTTTCTATTTAGGGTAAGCTATTCTGCAATGGAAGGGCTATCAGACCTCTTTTTTCCATTTAAATATTTAGAATGACTATTTTTCTGTTAAACGCAGAAAAACATAGCAACCTTGTGAAAATCTCGCCCATGTTTATCCTTTTCAGACTTAAAACATCATTAGATATGGATTATTCTCCTCTCGGATCCACCCTTCTAGTGATAACACATCTCCACCATTGATCTGGGAGTCCTAGATCCAATGGTGGTGATCTATTTCGGGCGCCTCTTTTATACTGGACTTAACTGCCCGATGAGGGTGGTTTTCTCTCTCCTCATCTTAGACATGTGGCAACTGTTGTATGGCATTGGGTGGAGCTCGGCCTAAACCACTTACCGCCCACGGCTCGCCTGAAAACCTGCCTGTTTTGCGTTTTATTCTGTTTTTAAAAAATGCGTCAAAACATTGAAAATCATAAAAAAATGGTTCTAGAGGACTTCAAATATTATATTTTTCACTTCCTAGACCCTTTCGGGTCCGGGCTTCATTGCAATCAACGTTGGCCAGCTTCATTTGTATTTTGGTGAAACAATTAAAATACACAAAAACATTAAAATATGGGCTTTAGAGAGCCTTAAACACGCAAGTGTGTGAAGCGAGTCACTGCAACGACGACCGTTAGTGTAGAAACAATGTCATGCATGCGACAATAGTGAGATGCAATGAAAAATTTGAAATAGTGCTTCTACAAGATAACATGTGTTAAAACGACAAAGAGAGTTCAATGAAACCAAGCAAACAACACTCACACAACCCAAAAAAAAAAAAAAAAACAACAGAAAAGCAGTGAAAAACATGAAAGGCAGATTTACCCAGAAAAAGCTGAGATGAATGTTCTGAATGCTCCTAGATGCAATGTGGGATGTCAGAGCTCCAAGATTGATGTAAAGAATGAGCTCTGAAGCAAAAAATAAATAAGTTTGATAAGATTAAGGCTTATGACGTGCATGCCACAAATCTAGCGAAAAGCGACACTTGGCGGGAGGTTTCTAAAATGGTTTTTGCATGTAACCTCCAACTGGTAAAAATGTATCCCTAAAATATATGGATTCTTTTTTATTTTTTTATTTTTTGGAAAAAGAAGCCCACGCATGAAATCAATATTGCTCAGTCCTGGAGGGAACTGATCAACCTGGGAGCACATGCAATAGTCTGCAAGCCCAGGAATGACTTTTGTGTAGTTTCCAGGTTGAGGAAGTCTAGTTGTCCCTCAGGCATTGCGCAAACCAAGCCTCCCTTTGTATTTCGTTTATACAACGAAAATACACAAAAACCATTGAAAACAGCTTTGACGCGGACCTCAAATATTATGTATTTCATACTCATAACGCCAATGGGTCTGGTTTATCAGGTTGTGCATATACATATGCATAGGCCCCGCCCCATGGTGATTGCCGATGTGACATATCGATGTGATAAATTGCAATCGCATGTTGCTCTTGCTAGAATCCTTCATATAACATGGCATATGCTCCCCGTCGATAGTGATATCACCAATATCGGTGATCGACATATCACTCAGCCCGGTCTCATCATGACTCTTCTCCTACTACCTCTGATGGCCACCGCCGATGCGGTTAGCTGCCTAGATCTGGGTCGTTGATTGCCCAGATCTAACAACAACTGTGATTTCTTGAGTCTTAAGCCTATGATAAGGGTTTTTTATTGTTTAAATGCATTTTTTGCCTCCCGATAGTGCATTTCTGCCCTTCCAAGGGCTCTCCTACCTTGCTTGTTTGGATCTTTAGATGATCTTAAGAACTTTTTAAGACTTAGGGGATGCTTTGGAGCATATTTGGATCCATTTACATGAATTTAAGCAAACTTTGGAGACTTTGTGAGCGTTTTGGATCCATTTTTTGGGCCAAACGCCAAAAAAGCTAACACTGGCTCCTTTTGGGGATGAAAGTCTCCTTGTGAGGTTTCAAGAACTACAGAACAATGCCTTTCCTGTAAAAACAAGATCAAATATTCCTCCTAGTGTTGCATTGGGCATGGAGTATATTTAGTATGAAATAAAAACTTTGAAAACAACATATTTACAATACCAAGGCTTGAAAGCCTTAACTAAAATAAAGTTCGAATAGCCCATTGTCTGGGCCATCAAAAAAATCTCCTCCTTCCTTTGATGCATCCCTTTTGAGAAAACAATCACCAAACTAAAAATTGACCCTTTTTACCTTTCTATCAATGGTTTCTCTATCTTGGTCAATGTGTATATTAGCAAATTCATCAAAGACTTGTAAAAGCCTATTGATTTGATCATATACTTCAAAAACTTTCCAGCACTTGATATTATTAGGTAGAGATGGTCCATATTTCACCTCATCACTATATGCTTTCAACCTTGGATGTTTTGCTTGGAAGGTTTTGTACACCTGTTGAATGATAAGGTTTGCTTCATACTCTGCTATGTCATTTGTGACCTGAAAAAGTTAATATAAAAGATCAATCAATGCATTCTTGTGTGGGGGACACAAGGACTTCATCTATTCCTACAACTTCCTTAGAGCAAGCCCCATCAAAGAACATGTCCCAAATCTGTGGGCCTTCTTCCTCAGTGATCTGGAAAACTGGTTTTTTAAGTTGCATGGAGGCCAAGTGATAAGGCTTGGTAATGTCAAGACTGAGCTTATGCATGATAGCCTTGGGCATTGGATTATGGCTGGCTCCACTGTCCAGAAGGCAATTATGAAGGATTTTATCATGAATAGTCAGAGAAACATAGAATGATGGGGAGTTGTCTTCACAATTTTCAATCATTGGGCTGAGAATAATAGTTGGTTGGTGATCTTCCAAATTTACATAGTCAGTGGAAGCTTGTATGGCATTAGGCTCAAGAGCCTCAAGGATAGATTTCTTGAAGGACTCATTCTTCACTGGTTCAATCAGAGGCATAGGTATTCTTGGTTTCTGAACTTCTGATTGAAAACTGAAAGAAGAAGGGGACTTGTCAAGGCCTCTTACCTCTATGGCTGGAGCTTTGAGGATGATAGGATCAACTGCTGGTTGCTTCTGCTTATTAGCTTACTGTTCTATAGGGAAAACAACTTTATGAACAAGAGTTTCCTCAACATTATTCATCATAGACCTCTGATTATATTGGTGTTGATCTTCAATTTGTAGAACAACTTCACCATCCCATTCTTGGCTAATCTGGTCATTGAATAATGACTTCTCATAGGCAACTCTGGTTAAAAAAGTGGTGTTTCCTTTGTCTTCCATAAAATAGATCTCATCATCTTCTTCAAACTGCTCTTATTCCATTACTGGATTTTGAAAAGGGGTCTTCACCCTTTGGTCTTCATTGGCATCTTTATTTCTTTGCAAGTTCTGCAACTGGTCCTTTACCCTTCTATATGGATTTGGATTTGGAGGAGCAAAGGTATTAGAAAGTCTTACTTTCCCATAATTATGCTCAACCTTTAATTTGGAAACTTCAGAGGCTAATGACTCTATCATCTTGGCCATTTTATTGATCTTGGGATCTGAAGATGATGAAGACTTGCCCCTCTGTCTCCTTCTATCAGCATTACCTTTGAGCTTTTCTACGACCATGATGTTTGATTATACTTCTAGAGCTGCATCTGGCATATCAGCCAAAGAAGCACATTGCCTCTCCCTCAATAGTAAACAGAAGTCAGAATCAAAGGCGTTGTCATAGATGAGTCTAGCAGAGGTAGTGGTGGGTTTCACTTCAGCTGGTATCTTGCTATACATGTGGTTAAATCTCTTATTAAAATCAGACAGCAGCTCACCATTTTCACTCTGTAAGTTCCCAAACTCAGTGTGTTAGTAAAGGACATCCTTCTTATCCCCCCAATGCTTTAAGAATGCATAATCTAAGGCCTCAATATCTGCTATAGATGTTGGGGTCAGTTCCTTGAGCCATTTTCTAGCCTGTCCTTCTAGGCTTTGGATAGAGACTCTCATCCAGACATCATCTTCACTAATGTCCAAGTTATTAGCATATCTATAGAATGAATTAATATGTTCTTCAGCTGAAACACCTTCAGTCCCAGTGAACTTAGGCATATACTTCTAATATTCTCTAGTAGGCACGACATTCAAAGGAGTGGGCAGTATTATAGGTCCATACCTAGCAACTATGATTCTTTCCATTTTGCTAGGTGATTGTGGACCTGCCATAGCTGTGGTGGCTAAAAGAGTACTGATAGTTTGAATGATAAAGGACTGAGGAGTGATCGATATGACTGAAGGAGTATTATGGATAGGATTTGAGGTTGCCTTTAGGCATGCGACAAAAGGAAAACCTAAAGAATAAGGAACTTTATGAATCTCTAAGATTTTTTCTTCACTGCTAGTATTAGAAGCTATACTCTCAACATATATTTGTTCTATTACAGGCATTTAATGAAGAGATATAGGAGATTTTTTAGGTTTAGCTAAAACTGATGCTCCTTTCTGTAATACCTTTCTTTCTTTGATGATCTTTTCAGGGTTAGGTACTGGGTCAGCGTGTAGCTTCTGAGGATTTCTCCAAGTATGCCTTACAAACTGAACCAGAACTATGAAGTGGAGTCGCCAAGAGGTTCAGCCTCCAGTAGAGTCGCCAAATAGATGATTACAACCAAAGATGTGCCCAGACTTTGTCTATCATCAAAGTTGGATCTATGTCGTTTCCCAAGGAAGCTGAGCTTCAGTTTCCTTTCCCCGACAACAGCGCCAATTATGTTATCACTCTAAGAAACTCTCCTAGGTTGTAGATCGGAGATGCTTGGTAACATATAATATTCAATATTGTTCTCTGAACTATTGGAATAAATAATGGTTTGGATCAAGTTAGATAACCATTTCAGCTCTGTTTTCACTCAAGGCATGCATGAACACTCTCACCAATACAAGGCTTTAGACCACTAATGCTCAATAATTTATAAATTCAATGGATAGATGGAGAATACTAACTATACTAAAAGAGTGCATACATAAAATAAATGAATGGCTAGCTATAGGCAACAAAAGAGAATACTGACTGTACTGGTAGATGCATATATGACCACATATAGAGGGCTAGCTACAGGCAGCAAAGAAGCTTGAAAATCTAATTTATCAAAGCAGAGATAAGATCACAGTTATCTGGCCTTAGACACAAAGAAAACATGAATAAACTGTTCAAGTGCAAGCATAGAACAGTAAAGAGAATGGACATTGAACATATAATGTCAAAATAAGATTATATTGTTGAATTGAGGCTTTTGTGATCCATAACATTTTTTAAGAGTTTCGGCGTAAATCACATGTAGAAAAACTTTTGTTGATGCGTTTCAAACCAACTAGTGTGGTTCATCACTAGGACAAGTTGAGGAGTTAGATCATGGCTACAAGTTAAATAGGGAGAGCAGATCTTCCAAACGGCTAGGTGTGACCATTAACGACCATAAAAACGGCTAGGTTATATAATAGTAATATAATAATGTAGTCAAAGAAACTAATTTCCTTCTCAATCAATAATTCAATCATTATAATATATTATATAATAGAATCTCATTCTATTTCACTTTTATTTATAAATTTGGTTATTAAAAAAATAAAAAATAAAAAAAAATAATAATAACCACCTAGATTGACTATATCCTTTCCATATTGGATTTAAATGATTAAATTCATTGAAGAATTCAATAAATTAACTTAATAACCAAATAAAATTTGTTAATAAAATGATAAGGAAACCTCGTTACTTGAATCTTATCCCTATTTGATTGATTAAATAAATAAAAAAGAATTGAATAAATTAATAACCAAATTTATAAATAAAAGTGAAATAGAATAGGATTCTATTATATAATATATTATAATGATTGAATTATTGATTAAGAAGGAAATTAGTTTCTTTGACTACATTATTATATTACTATTATATAATCTAGCCATTTTTTATGGCCGTTAATGGTCACACCTAGCCGTTGGGAAGATCTGCTCTCCCTATTTAACTTGCAGCCATGATCTGACTCCTCAACTTGTCCTGACGATGAACCACACTAGTTGGTTTGAAACATGTCGACAAAAGTTTTTCTACATGTGATTTACACCGAAACTCTTCTTAAAAAATAAGCTTATATTGCTAGGATGAAGATGAGAAGATTGAAGGAATAGAGCAGGAATAATCTTCACAAGTTGAACCTCTATTACATTTAGCTTTCAACCTTTTATAGGCCTTTTACAATGATTATGAGGCTACTGAGGCTCAAAGTCTTAATCTATCCTCTCTATCCCTTTAACCATTTGATGCTCTGACTAGGCAAGCATGGGCTTGGAGGATTATTCTTCTGGCAGCAGAGTAACTACATTAAGATATTTTGGCTGCACTGGCAGGACTGTTGATGCTCCATGTTCAGTTGTTGTTGTGGTTGTGTTGCATTGTCTATGCTCCCTAATCAATTATGTTTCGGCCTAGCTGCGCTTGCTCCATGACTGTTTTTGTTTCATGTGAGCTATGCTACAATGGAAGGGCTATCGAGCCTTTGTTTTCCCTTTAAATATTTAGAATGACTGTTTTTCTATTAAATGCAGAAAAACACAACAAACTTGTGAAAATCCCGCACATTTCTATCCTTTTCAGACTTAAAACATCATTAGATATGGCTTATTCTCCTCTTGGGTTTTCCCTTGCAGCCGTAACACATCTCCATCGTTGATCTGGGAGTCCTATATCTAATGGTGGTGATCCATTTCGGGCATCTCTTTTGTACTAGAGTTAACCGCCCGATGAGGGTGGTTTTCTCTCTCCTCATCTTGGACATGTGGCAGCCACTGTATGGCATCAAGCGAAGCTCGACCTAAACCACTTACCGCCCATAGCCCGCCTGAAATCCTACATGTTTCACATTTTCTTTTGTGTTTCAAAAATGCATCAAAAAATTGAAAATCATAAAAAAAAATGGTTATGGCGGACTTCAAATATTATATTTTTCACTTCCCAGACCCTTTCGGGTCTGGGCTTCATCACAATCGGTGCTAGCTAGTTTCCTTTGTATTTCGTTGAAACAATGAAAATACAAAAAAACATCAAAATATGGGCTTTAGCGGACCTAAAATCATATATATTTTGCTTCTCGGACCCTTTCAGGTCCGGGTCTTATTGCATTTCGCAAACCAAGCCTCCCTTTGTCCTTTGTTTATACAACAAAAATACGTAAAAAGCCATTGAAAATGGCTTTGGATCGGACCTCAAATATTATGTATTTCATACTCATAACATCGTCGGGTCTGGTTTATCGGGTCAAGCATATACATATGCATAGGCCCCGCCCCATGGTGATCCCCGATGCAACATAGCAATGTGATAAATCACAATTGCATGTCACTCCTGCTAGAGTCCTTCATATAACATGGCATATGCTCCCCGCCAATAGTGATATCACCGATACCGGTGATCTGCATATCGCTTGACCTGATCTCATCACGACTCTTCTGCAATTGCCTCCGATGTGATTAGTTGCTTAGATCTGGGCCGTTGATCGGCCAGATCTAACGGAAACTGTGCTTTCTTGAGTTTTAAGCTTGTGATAAGGGTTTTTGACTATTTAAATGTGTTTTTGGTCTCCTGATAGTGCATTTATTCCCTTCCAATGGCACTCCTCCCTCTCTTGTTTGGATCTTTAGATGATCTTAAGCACTTTTGAAGACTTAGGGAGTGCTTTGGAGCATATTTGGATCCATTTACATGAATTTAAGTAAACTTTGGAGACTTTGGGAGCGTTTTGGATCCATTTTTTGGGCCAAACACCAACAAAGCTAATAGTCGGTACAACAAACTACAGAGATAGCATCGGTAGTAATGCAACTACCATTTTTAGAGCACATGGAAGTAACAGTAGGACCGACAGAGGTCGAAATGACTTGACTTAGGCACGAGTCAAGGAATTGTGGTCAAGGCCTATTGGGGCCTTTGTTTAACTTTGACCAATTTTGACCAGTTTTGATTGACCAAAGAGTGAGAAAGAGATAGATGGCAACAACGGTTGGGTGGCGGAACGAACAGTTGTGGAGGAATGGTGGTAAGGTGGCAGTGGGAAGCAAAGGCAACTAAGGAGGCGGGAAGGTGTAGAAGCAACCAAGGGAGAAAACAGCCGAGCGAGAACTGGCAGTCCAAGCAGCTGAGAATGAAATAAAATGGAAAGAATAGAGAGGAAAAAGGTTGTTGTTGAACCCACTAGGGGAAGAAGGAGTCGGTTGTAGGCAAAGGGATACACAGTTGCATAGGCCAAATGATAGAGTGCTAGGATTTGAGGGAATTGGTTGCAAAACGGATCTGAAAATGAGCAACTAAGCCAGGTACTTTATGTAATGCTTATGGTGAATTCCAGATCATAATGTAATCTTTAATGTTAAGTTTAATATAAGACAAAGCTGATGTTGGTTGTGAATTCTGATGTATTTTCCCTCATGCTTAGTGGGTCTATTAAAATTTTGAATAGTCTATCTATTGTATGTAGACGATAATTCATAGATTGATTCAAGGATGTTGTTATCTCTATTTCCCCTATAATGGATCTATGTGTGTGTGATCTATTATGCCCGATTGATACTCCTTTGACCCCATATTGAACCCTTCTCCCTTTTGGTCGCAGCGTGCCTCGGGTGAGACTCCTTGTCCTTCGGGGTAGGTTGAAAATGTCAGTGTTGTCCTAGACTACATCAGGCCATCGTTGGCCTCCTGTGCGCGAACCTAGGGTCTTTCCCCTGATCACTCTTTTGATTCAACATAGTGCTAGGCCAACTTTGTACAATTTTTGGGAGGAAGGCAGAGTCGTCACCCTTAGAAATGCACATTGTAAGCCGGTCTAGGCAAAGTCCAGGCCAAGGCAGCCTAGACCCTCCGATGTGCAACTGAAAACATATAAATTCTAAATGCATGGTGAAGCTGAATTCAAATAAGAGTGAATGATCATGCATGTAAACAATGAGTGAAAGATTCAGAAAACTGGAAAACAGGCAAGTGTGTGAAGCGAGTCACCGCAACGACGACCGTTAGTGTAGAAACAATGTCATGCATGCGACAATAGTGAGATGCAATGAAAAATTTGAAATATTGCTTCTACAAGATAACATGTGTTAAAACGACAACGAGCGTTCAATGAAACCAAGCAAACAAAACTCACACAACCCAAAATAAAAAAAGAAAAAACAACATAAAAGCAGCAAAAAACATGAAAGGCAGATTTACCCAGAAAAAGCTGAGATGAATGTTCTGAATGCTCCTAGATGCAATGTGGGATGTCAGAGCTCCAAGATTGATGTAAATAATGAGCTCTGAAGCGACAAATAAATAAGTTTGATAAGATTAAGGCTTATGACGCGCATGCCACAAATCTAGCGAAAAGCGACACTTGGCGGGAGGTTTCTAAAATGGTTTTTGCATGTAACCTCCAACTGGTAAAAATGTATCCCTAAAATATATGGATTCTTTTTTATTTTTTTATTTTTTATTTTTTGGAAAAAGAAGCCCACGCATGAAATCAATATTGCTCAGTCCTGGAGGGAATTGATCAACCTGAGAGCACATGCAATAGTCTGCAAGCCTAGGAATGACTTTTGTGTAGTTTCTAGGTTGAGGAAGTCTAGTTGTCCCTCAGGCATTGCACAATTTCTAGATTGAAGCCCTAGTTGTTGGTCAAAATTGCGCAATTTTTTAGAGAAAGCCCAGTGATGGGCTGCAATGCGAAGTTTCCAGAGGAAAGGTTGGCTGGTTGTTTTGCGCATTTCTGGAGCACAATAAGCAGTCTATATGGATTGTGTAGTTTTGGAGAGGAAGGTTGGTTCCCCTCCAGAATTGTGAAATTTTCCAGGTGAGTAAAGCATCCATGAAATGATCAAGTTTCAGAATGTCAACCTACGGGTGGGAGGAAAACAAGTTGTCAAACACAAGCTAGTAAGCTACTGAAACTCAGTTGAAGCATATGTACTTGAATAGTGCAAGACATGCTACTAAGGATGGTTGGTAGGGAGGCTCCAAAATGAAGCTATGGAAATATTTTGGAGGGCGGTTGTAATCGCTACAACAGGACCATTGTTACTTCCCCACATTACACCCCTTTGAAAATCATTTCCCTCAATGCTTGTAGTGAGGATGTCCAAATTACATAAACCAATGTCAACGTGTATGGTTGTTGACTACAATACTAAAGTAGTTGATGGAACCTAGGGTCAAGGTCCTCTGCATAAGGGCTTGCTACAATACTAAAGTGATCCAAGTAGCTCATCCATAACTAGCACATTGAAGCCATCTTAGAAGCTCATCCATAAGCTAGGGTCCATGTATAATTGCTAGTCTCAAAGCTAAAGTACCCCAAGCAACTTCTTCAACCTAGGTTCCACTATTCAATGTCTAGGTGTTCATGTTGACTCAAAATAAAATGAAGTGTCCATGTCCAAAAAATCATACACATAACTATTAAAGGTCAGTTGAATTATAAGAAGCATTACCAACAATGAATATGCAAGTGGAACACTAGTATCTATAATAGGCTCTTGACTTTCGTTAATTATGTTCATTTTATATGGGTCTTAAAACAAAAAGATGAAAGTACTTGTCTTCCTAGAAATGACAAAGGTCCACACAACAATCATTAAATACATCTTATAAATCACCTTTAGCATACATTTCGTTTCTACTTGTCTTCATATGTCTCCAAATTATCTAAATTATTTGGAAGAAAACTAAATGTTTTTACTCACAGAAGCCTCCATTCAGATATTGGATGGATTCTTATGCTTCCTGCAATTTTTGTACTCAATGCCAAAATGGAATCACTCTGATGAACTACTTTATGGTGTGAAATTCCTTCTACTTTAAGTAACCCTTGTTTTATATCTACATTATCCATATCAAGTTCAAGAAATTGGAATTCTTCCACTAATCTGCATATCCCTAGATAATAACCTTAATGATGGAGGCTAATATATCCATATAAAATGCCATAATTTATTATGAATATGAGAGAAATAAGTTTAAGGTGACAAATTGAAATTGTTTCAACTTCCTTGATATGGTTCAAAATTAAATCATATAGTATGTCCTAATGAAGTTCTTTAAATTCTTTCACTTAGACTGTGTTTGACTTCAATTTGGGTAAAATATCAAAGTTATCTAATGTGAAATATAGGTGATTGAATCAACCCTATAAGAAATGATATTAACTCAATGACTGTTTTCCACCTTTTCTAAATTATAAATTCTTTTGAGAGGAACCTAGGTCTACACTTGGTTTATTTCAATTATATACACAAAGCTATATGCATTGTTTGATATGCTCTACATAATCCATTGCAAGTTCAAGAAAATTGAAAAGATGGGATTATTCTACATAATTGACATAGAACCCTAGATATTCCTTAGTGATGGGGGATAATCATGTAAAATGCCATAATTTATTATGAAAGAAATAGTTTTAAGGTGACAAATTGAAATGGTTGTAACTTCCTCAATGTGGTTCAAAAGTATAGATGTCAAATTGAAGCTATTTAAATTCTCTTTCACTTGGATTTGGTTTGGCTTCAATTAGGGTAAAATACCAAAACTTATTTGAGATGCAAAATTTGAGATAAAGTCATGGGAACCCCAAAAAAAGCCTCAGAGTAAATGATATTAAATCAATGACATCTTCAATTCCTAGACTTATTTTGGACAATTTTTTTTTTTTTTTTTGAAATTTTGTATTCCTTTGTGAGGAACTTCTCTACTTAGTTTCTTCAAAGAGTATATAAACAAATCTATAGGAATTGTGTCATGTGTCACAACCCTCTTTTCTCCATAAAAAAAAATATACAAAAAGAAAAAGAAAAAAAGAAATCCTTTTTCGCCTAAGAAAGATTATAATACCACATGTTATTATGATATTTAAGCCTTAAAATCAAATCACAAAAAATAAATTTTATCAAAATACTCTTTAGATAACACAACATTTTTCCATGATCCCTTTATGGAATGAATCAACTCTTGTTCACTTTCCTCTTCAAGATGGAGACCCCCCAATGAGCTAAGCTCCAATACAATAGACTTCAATACATGATCCATAAGAATAAAACCCAACATTAATTATAGTTGTCTAAAATAACTGATGGGAACTATTTAGTCAAATAACAAACATATTGGATCCAATCCACTTTAATTGAGTGGCTATTATAATGGTGATGTGGGAAAAGTGCACATTAATACATAGAATGACCCCTTATGTAAATTCCTAATTAGATCTCACACCATTTGGTACAGAAGAATTATTCAAATTCTGTCGTGGCTACCATTACTAGAAATGAATCAGTATGGGGTGATTGAAATGCAAGATGTTGAGTGTAATAAGAACTAATCTAAGAATAGAAAGTAAGCTATTCTAATCTAAACAAGCTAGGAGTGAACTAAGGAAATTAATAGAAGATAAATTATAAAATTCTTGCGTGCACATCCACAATAGTTAGTTGTTAAAGAAAAGTAGAGAAATACAAATAGTGAATGACACAGATGAACAATTTAGCTTGAATCAGTAAGAAGTTGATTAATCATCTATTTATTAGCCAAAATATCAAAAAATGACTAATGCAAGGTTACAAAACTCAAGATGAATAGTCTATCAAATGAACATGATAAACTTACAACATAGAAGACAACATTACAAAATATGAAAGTGGTTCATTACAAGTACATCAGATAACACTAAATCAAGTCTCCAAAATGGCCCTCAGAGTGTCTTCTTATTAATAATTTCAAATTCCAAAAGTTTATGAAATGCAAGAGCCCTTTCAAATGGGTGTTCTGGGGCATATACAACTGAGATTGCAACTTTTTCTTGGGACTTATTGACTTCCCTAATTTGTTTATTTCCTACTTTACATTATATGTTACAATTGAAATCAAATATTGTACATGTCTGCACTTCATGGTAAGAAACGATTCTTAGTACTCTCCTAAAAATAATATTTTCTAATGTAATAATAGATAATTGAGTCTAAGGACAAGATGCCCATGTCATTCTTCAATGTGAGAAAAAATAAGCTTATTAAGTTTTGATATTTTGAGGGAACTATATATATTCCTTCAAGATTTCTTTGGTCACTCTTTGAGCTATATTTAGAGTACATGGTTGCTTCTAATTATATTATAATATGCACAACTAGTCTTGGCTGACCCAAGGCTCCAATTTTAGGAAACATACACCTGTTAGTTAATCATTCAAAAATGGTTTGAATTTCGATTTAGTTGTTAATCAAGTTTGTTGAGTCATTGTCTATTTCTCCCCAGTGCTCTTGTATTTTACAAGCATTCATAATTGAGCTAATTTTATTTGTTAGCCATTCTTGGGAGATCCACATGTGCATTTGGGTTCTCCTCAAGCCATTTTGTTAAGTTATCCATAGCTAGACTTACATATGATCAATTCATCAACCAACCAACCATTTGAGACCACCCCCTTGATGATTCCACATCATATTAGTGACCCTACACATAATGTACTAAGAGTTCCTTTATGACATATTTTGCATAACCCTCAATAAGGGTTTCTTACATTTACAACATTGTTTATGATTTTCCGTAGTCCCCTATGGCCATGTTAGTTCTTGAAGTCCTATAGGTGTGTTTTTCTCAAAGTAAATATTTGTTATCAACATTGGGGGCAATTAACCCATCTAATTTTAGGCTCATAACCTTCCATGCTACCCTCTCTTGTAGTCTTCTGGATCCCTATCACAATTAGAAGTATCACCATTAATTGATGCATCATATATGAGGCAATATATACTTGCAACATATCTACCAATGTATGGAAGAAGTTGGGCTTCCTTGAGCTTACTCCTTCTGCCGTCACCCTTTAGGCTTCTAATGGCCACCCGTCCCATGCTAAAGAGATTTACCAAAACACCCCCATTGAATTAGTAGGAAGAAATATATTAATTAGACATTAATTTCATAAATGCACCCTTAGAATATAACATCCTCCATGGATATAGTTATATGTATGTTATGAAACAAACACTTAGTTGGTGTTTCACATGATGATGTTTCCTCATGGTGGGAGTGTCATATCTATAAACTAAATCATGAACTAGGAATTTTGACCAAAGCCTAATCTAGATATTATTCATCCCACCATCTGGGTAATTCAATATCCCCTACCATATATTGAAATTTTCCCTAGAATCTTCATTGGTTTCACATTACTTGGAACCTATTACAACAAATCACCTCAACTTTTGCTAATTGATTATGCTCGAGTCCATAAACTAACATCAGTTGAGGTAGTGCCATTTACCACCCATCTATGTTGGGATTTTTGTTTAGATGTGGTGGAACAACTTCTACCAAGGAAGCACCCAATCCTATCACTTATATCCCCTTTTTGTTTCCATGATCAGGGTTGTGGGATATCTAGTGATGGTCATAGTAATACTTCCAAGAATTACCTTGGGAATTCTTTTGTGGTTCCTATCACCTCGAACACTCACATCAGAGCCTAACTCATAATATCACATGGTTCTACACCATGTAGAACAAACTTCAACCCAAAAAAAGTTGGAACTTACAAGGAAATTAAGGGAAAAAATGAGAAAGCAGAGGGTAACAATCAAGACACTCCTTGTGTCCCTTTACCCTATGCCCTCTATGATGCCTAAAACATTTGGCCTATGCTAACAAAACTAAGGAACCTTGTTCACCCACCTAAATTAGTATCATTTATACCTACCCTATCATAAAGGCTACCTCCCTAGCCACCTCGAAGGAACCTACCCAAGTGCATAACAAAGCTTCAGATTCATCTAGACTAATGTGCTAGGTTTACTGAAATACATCGTTATAATATTGGTTCTATGTGTCTAATCCCACTTTTACATCATCATTCCTCTAAAATGAGGTAGGGAACCACTTTTGAAAAAGTTATTTTCACTAAACTAAGGTTAAAAGCCCACTTTATGACTTTTCCCTCTTTAAATTATACAAAAGAACAAAATAAACAAAACAAAACAATAAATAATAAATGTAATGATTAAAATTGATTCAGTCAAATAATCATATTTTATTATCTTGACTTTATCAAAGATAGCCACTATTTTTCTTATAAATTCAAGAGGGTTGCCCCATTGAGAGTAATAAAGTACTACCAAATTTCTCCAATGAATCATGTTACCCATTATTCTTATGGATTCTTTTTGGTATCATTCATCACTACTTTCAGTGATAAAGGAAAGGAGACAAGCTTAAGCCACACATTCAAGAAACAAAAAGAACCCTCCCAAGGAGGAGGCCAAGGAAACCATGCTTTTCAAAGGGATTTCTCTCCAAGTGTATTATGTAAGCATTTTCAATGGGTAATGGATGATTTTTTCATTCTTTTTTAGATCTTCTATTTTGGTTTATTTCTCTTTTATTGCATTTCCTTTCCATTTACGTGAATAGTTTAGATCTATATATGAGCATGTCCATTTGAGTTTAGGGTTTCCAACTTTCTAAATTTCTATCTTTTATGTGTTTATGATTTAAAACAACCTCTTGATTAGTCAATTTTCCCAACCCTTGTTATAGAATAACACAATATATTGTTTACTCTAATTGGGATTTTAAGTCCCTGGTTATGGGTGTGTGGGTAAGCCCCCTTACCTTTCATCTCCTTTTCATTTTCTGAGTTTTTTTGGGGTCTTTCTTAGTTGCCATCAATTCTTTTTAGTGATATTAAGTTACAAGTGTCAAATCCATTTCTATTAGCTTCAAGGAAAATCTCACAATTGTCAAGAAGTAGTTTATGGGGTCACAACTATAATGACTAAAACTGTCAGACCATGAGCTAACTCCTCAAATGTGATTGATTCATTCATTAAGGTTTTTCATTACTATATACAAGAGGGAGTGATTTTTCTGTTCATCTCTCGATGACTCTCCATTTCCTCTATTATTTATTTACACTAATTACAGTTGTTCACCCAATCCCTATGATTAGGTGTCAACATTCCCCCCCTTAATCTGAAGGGATGTTGGTGAGTCCAAGCATCATTCTGAATCTTTCAAGATTTTCTCTTCCAAGTGCTTTGGTGAAGATGTCTACAATCTATTCATTAGTGGAACAATGGCGGAGATGGATTGTTTTGGCCTCAACATGATGTCGAATCAAATGATATTTTGTATTGATGTGCTTCATTCAATCATGGAACTTTGGGTTCTTGGCCAGCTTTATTGCCAAGGTATTTTCAATCATGAGTGGAGTTGATTGCACTTGTTTTACCTACAAATATTCAAGAATTTTCCTGAGCCACACCATTTCTTTTGTTGCCTCAGTTGCTGCAACATATTCTGCCTTTGTTGTAGAATCTACTAGAACTGATTGTTTGTGTGATCTCCAGGAGACAACTCCTAATCCAAGAATCATAACATAACTTGAAGTAGATACCCCAGTTTCTTTGTCTCCATCGAAGTATCCAATCAAGCTGAAGTCTCTCACCTATGTATACTTGATTCCAAAGTCTTGATTTCCCTTCAAGTACTTTAGAAATCTTTTTGCAGCATATCAATGTCCCTCACAAGGCTTTTGCATAAAACTGGAGAGGATTCCAACAACAAACAAAATGTATGGTCTGGTAAAGGTAATTGAGACTTCCTACAAGTTGTCTATACTTTGTTGCATCCTCAATTTATTTTCCCTCAATGGATGTGAGCTTTAAGTTTTGTTCCATTGGAGTAGTTAGAGGATTGCATTCAGTCATGCCAAATCCGTTCAACAGATCTCCAATGTACTTCTTTTTAGAAAGGAATATGGACTTTGGATGTTGAGTTACTTCAATACCAAGATAGTAATGAACATAGCCCAAATCAGTAATTTCAAAACCTTTCCTTAATTCCTTCTTTATGGATGCAATGTAGCTCTCATTGTTCCCTGTCATCAAAAGATCACCTACATATACCACAAGATATACAACTATTTTTCCAACCTTCTTGACAAACAAAGTTGCATCATCAAGATCATAATGTTTGAAATTGAGTTTTAGAAGATGCTCAGTTAGTTTTTCATACGAGGCTCATGGTGCTTGTGTGAGGCCATACAATGATTTCACAAGTTTTCATATTTTATGTTCATGTCCTTTTACAAAAAATCTTTAGGTTGGGACATAAAAACATTCTCTTTTAGATATCCATTCAAGAAAGTAGTTTTTACATCCATTTGATGGACTTTCCAAGCGTTCTGAGCTGCTAGGACAAAGAGTGTTCGGATGGTAGCCCATTTTGTTATGGGGGGAAAAGTCTCCTCATAATCGACCCCTTCCTTCTGTGCAAAATTTTTTTCCACAAGCCTATCTTTGTGCTTGTCAAGTGATCCATCAACTTTATACTTGTTCTTGTAGACCCACTTACAGCCAATTGGTTTGGTTCCCAACGGAGGATCAACCAACTTCCAAGTGCCATTATTTCTAAGGGCATCATACTCTTTTTGCATTCCTTCTTTCCATTCATCATGAAAAGCAGCTTCTCTGAAGGAAGTTGGTTCAAAATATGTAGACAAATTCAATTCACAATCATAAGAAGCATCCATATCAACAAGTGAATCAGAGTCATCTACATCACCTCCATTTTTCCAGTTTGAATTTCTAGTTCATGCCTTTCCAACCTCATCAGGATGTGTTGGGTTGTGTTATATTCTTTCCATGTAGTTAACAGGGGGTTTGAAGGGCACTCGTAACCCCACGTTATGGGGTCCAGGGCAGCGCCCCAAATTTTTTTTGTTTTGGACCCTATGTTAGGTTGGGTGGACCCACCTATGGTTTTGTGCATGATTTTCACACATGTTTTTTGGATGCGATGGTTTTCGGTCCATGGTATTGGACGTGATGGTTTTTGGTCCATGGTATTGGATGCTTTGGCATGTATAAATAT
>APFE030398525.1:25122-51541 GCA_000404065.3 Pinus taeda | reverse complement strand
GTATGGTAGAAGGTATGAGTAATAGCTCTCTGGATTTTGATTTATGTGAAAATTGTGTATATGGGAAGCAGAATCAGGTGAGTTTCCCCTCTGGTGGTAAGAGGACAAAACAAATGTTAGAGCTTGTGCATAGGGATGTGTTTGGACCTGTGAAAGTTCCATCATTGGGTAAGTTTGTGTACTATGTATCATTTATAGATGACTTCTCAAGGAATACATGGATATATTTCCTTAAGAAGAAAACTGAAGTCTTTGACAAGTTTAAAGAATTTAAGGCTCTAGTGGAAAACCAGACAGAGAAGAAGATAAAGGTGTTGAGGACAGATAATGGTGGAGAGTTTTACAATAAGGAATTTGAAGGATTATGTAAGAAGTGTGGTATAGCATGGCAGAAGACTACTCCATATACACCTCAACAAAATTGAGTTGCATAAAGAATGAATAAGATGTTGATGGGAAGGGCAAGAAGCATGCTCAGTGGTGTCGGGTTAGGACATGAATTCTGGGCAGAGGCAGTGGATACTGCATGTTACCTGGTCAAGAGGTCACCTTCATCAGTGTTGGAGGATAAGACTTCACAAGAGGTATGGACTGGTAAGAAACCCTCTCTTTCACATCTAAGGGTATTTGGATGTGATGCACATGTTCCAAAGGAGAAATGAACCAAGTTGGATAGTAAATCTAAAAAGTGCATCTTTATTGGGTATAAGGATGGTTTAAAGGGTTATAAGCTTTGGAACCCAGTCACATGGAAGGTTGTGTACAACCGAGATGTGGTGTTCAGAGAGGTGAAATATGTTATTAAACATGAAGTCCAACAAAAGGAACTTGAGAAGATAGAGTTTAAGCTAAAGGAGGAAGAATCGGACTCTACAACAGAGGAGGAATCAGAAGATGAAGAGCCACAAACTCCAGCTGTGAGAAGATCAGTTCGAGAAAGAAGGCAGCCTGAAAGGTATAGTCCATCTACTTTCTGTTCAAATTTTCCTTTATCTATTAATGACGATGATCCCAGAACTGTGAAGGAAGCACTAGATTCAGAGGATGGAAAACTCTGGAAAGAGGCCATGGTTGATGAAATGGAATCTTTGCACAAAAATGAGGCTTGGGATCTGGTGGATTTGTTGGCTAGAAGGAAACCCATTGGCAGCAAATGGGTGTTCAAAAAGAAGACAAATGCAGAAGGAAAATTGGAGAAATACAAAGCTCGGTTGGTAGCAAAAGGTTATTCCCAAGTGTTGGGAATTGATTTTGGTGATATTTTTTCTCTTGTTGCCAAGGTAACTTCTATTAGATTACTTTTCTCTGTTATTGCTACTTTTGATTTTGAGGTAGAACAAATGGATGTTAAGACAAAATTTCTTCACGGGGATCTGGAAAAGGAAATCTACATGAAGTAACCTGAAGGCTTTGCATCGAAGGGTAAGAAAGAACTAGTATGCAAGTTAAAGAAGTCTCTGTATGGGTTAAGACAGTCACCAAGGATGTGGTATCGGAAATTTTATACATTTATACGGGGACTTGGCTTCACCAGAAGCAAAGCAGATCATTGTGTGTATTTTAAATTAATTGGTGACCATTTATTTTATCTGGCTTGTATGTGGATTGATATGTTGCTGGTTGGAAATGACAAAGAAAATTATCCAAATTATGACAGACCCATTGTCCCTCCAAATTCGACATGAAATAATCTGGTGCTTACAAACTATATTTTGGTGCATTGGAAACTAAAAGATATCGAGCAAGAGGGAATATTTGGTTAAACCAAAGGAAGTATGTTCAAGACAATACTACAGAGGTTAATATTGTAGGATAGTAAAACCAGTGAAGGTTCCTATTCCTTTAGAAGGTGTGAGGTTATCTGCTGAAACAATGTCCCAAGACACAGAAGAGGAAGAGGACATGTCCCATGTTCCATATGCAAGTGCAGTCAATAGCTTGATGTATGCAATGGTCTGTACTAGACTAGACATTGCACATGTAGTGGGAGTATTGAGCAGGTTTATGTCAAAACTAGGAAAGGAGCATTGGACAGCAGTGAAGTGGGTTTTTAGGTATTTGCATGGCACTAGTGATTTTGTCTGTGCTACCAAGGAAGATCAGGATTGGACAAAGTGTTGGATATTCGTGGCTTTGTTGATGCAGACTGGGTTGGATATTTGGATTAGAGAATATCTACAAGTGGGTATGAGATTTGGATGAGTAAGAAACAATCTATAGTGGCACTATCAACTATAGAGGGAGAATACATGGCAGCCACTCATGCAAGCAAGGAAGAAGTTTGGTTGCAGAGATTGTGTTCAAGTATGGGGTTAGTATAGGAAGCTATAAGGATAGACTGTGACAGCCAGAGTGCAATTTTCGTGGCAAAGAACCCTGCATATCATTCAAACACAAAGCACATTAATGTTCAGTATCACTTTGTGAGGGATATGATAGAAGACAAAAAGGTGTTGCAGGTAAAGGTGGACACTTTGAAGAATACTACAGATGTATTGACAAAATCTGTGAGCTCTGAGAAGTTCTCTTGATGTAGAGAGACAATGGGCATTTCAGGGCTGGGAAAATGACTAAGCTCTCTTGTGGCTCCCTGTGGAAAGAAAACAACAAGTGGGAGAATGTTGGGTTGTGTTATATTCTTTCCACGTAGTTAACAGGGGATTTGAAGGGCACTTGTAACCCCACTTTATGGGGTCCAGGGCAGTGCCCCAGAAAATTTTGGTTTTGGACCCTATTTTAGGTTGGGCAGACCCACTTATGGTTTTGTGCATGATTTTCGCACATGTTTTTTGGACGCAATGGTTTTCGGTCCATGGTATTGGACACAATGGTTTTCGGTCCATGGTATTGGACGCAATGGTTTTCGTTCCATGGTATTGGATGCTTTGGCATGTATAAATATGTATTGTAACATTAAAAGGAACATAATGAAAAATCACGCTGGTATTCCTGGATTTGGGATCCAAGGGAAAATCTCTGTGTATATGTGTTTTAAGTGTTATAATCTCACATTGTTTATTTTCTGTGTTTTAGAATTCGTATGCAGGTAATTTCTGTACAGGGTTAAAAGCTACAGGATGAACACTTTCAAGTGTCTTTGCCAGCCACTTTGGGGGACCTTTCTCAGATGGTCTAGGCTGCTCCGTTAATTGAGTTGGGAATGAATCAAGATTGAGTCTCCCAATTTTGTCAATCACATCACTCAAAGTATCATCCATTGTTGGAGTTTCATGTGGGGGAGAGAGTGATTCAGAAGAAGATTCCACAGGTTGATCTAATATAGGAATCCCCCCTTCAAGATGTGGAATCTGATTGTCAAATTCTTGAAATGATTTTTCATTTGCGAATCTATCCAAGAGATCAAGTTGCTGCTCAAAAACATTTTCAGTTTTAGATGATTCAAGAAATATTACATCTCTAGAGACAAAAAACTTTCTATTGACTTCATCATAGAGATGGTATGCTTTGGAGGTGTTTGAATACCCCAGGAAGATACACATACGACTTCTTGCACCAAGTTTTTTTCTATGTACCTTTGGTATCAAGGAATAGCATGTGGAACCAAAGACCCTGAGATGCTTTACTGAAGGAATGTGCCAATACCACATTTCATAAGGAGCCTTGTTTCTAATAGCATTAGATGGACATCTATTATTTACATATACAGCACATAGAACTGCATCATCCCAAAACATCAATTTTAAATTTTTGAAAAACATCATGGAGCACATCATATTTAAGATTGTCTTGTTCATTCTTTCAACTACTCCATTTTGTTGGGGATTATAAGGTACAATTGTTTGATGTTTGATCTCATGTTCGCAAAGATAGTTTTCAAATTCATTTGAAGTGTATTCTTTTCCATTATTAGTGTGAATAGAGCCAATATGAGATTGTGCATCATTTCAATCCATGTATGAATGTTCTTGAATGTTTGAAAAGCATCAGATTTTTTCTTCAATAAATAAACCCAACACATTCAACAAAAACACTTATTGATCCTTTAGATTTGTTAATCAATGTTGCTTCAAGGAAAAATTCTGCAAGGGCCACAATAAGTTTTTAGTCCCTATTGAGTGTTATTTAGGACAGATAGGTTTATTTTTAAATGCTCTTATTGTAGGTTAAATTTTATCTTTAAGAGATATTTAATATTGAGAAGTAAACCCCCTAGTGTTTTAGTTCCTTTCCCTCAGTTGATTTCTTTCAGATTTGGTTTTTCATTTTCTACCATAATAGATTGTAAATTAGATTTTTTGGATGCTAGTTAGTTATTAGGAATATTATTTTACATATATCTTGAGTAAGGAAAAACTCATACTTTTTCCCTCATAGTTTTCCTTGAGATCGATTTATGTGACAGATCATTGTCTTTATTTTTCCCAACATTCCTTTTTTCCCCTTCTATTATAGATGTAGATAAGATTTACTTATTGTTATAGATTTCCATTTATTTTAGAATTGAAAAGTATTTTAGTAAATGAAAAGAGTCTCATAGGAACCCTAGTATTTTTCTTTTTTATAGAGAATTTATCTTTTGGAACTTGTTCATTTGTCAGCCAAAGATTAGAGTAGGGTAGATTGTTTTTGTTTTGAGATTTTAATTCATACTTTTAAAAATTAACTTAGATGATGAAATAAGTAATTTCATTTGAGAACTTCTCTTTATTAATTTCTTATACTTAAGTTTAGATTACAATTACTTGAAATTTACTTTCATTTATAAGTAATTTCATTTTCCATTTGTCACATTGCACATGCACACAATATCACACCTTAAAATTTTATGCTTGGTTCAAGATACTAAGTTCAACCAAATATTTAACCCTGTAATATAACACATATAATCCCACTTGGGCACCAAAAGGAGCATTACAGTAATGTTAGGAACTTGGGTATAAGAATGAAAATAATTCCTTTTGATATAATGACTATCAAGGAAATTTTAAAATCATTTTTAACAGATACGGTCTCATCCCATTCAGTAACATGCATGCTATTTAGACTAGGTAATGCTAAGTTTTAGATTGGAGGTGTGATTGGGACTCCTATCCCTCCCATTAATGAATATTTCAAATAAAATATTATGTATGTTTGAATATGGATGGAATTTGGGTCCAACTAACCACACATAGTATTTTTCAGAAGACTCTCTTTCAAGAGTGTGATTTATATTTTTTTAAGAATTTTTTCTTTTATGGATTTGTATTTGCATGCAATAACTGAAACAAATAAACTAAAAATAATTATATCTCAGAAACAAGAGAAGGCTAAATTTCTATTGTTTGAATATCATATTTTACCATCAAATAAAAAAATCTAGACAGAGAAAAAATCATAATTTTCATTTGATAGAAAAACATAAACTATAACATACCATAAGAGATGTTAATTAAAAAATCCTAATACTCAACATAAGTAAATATGAAGAAATTCAGAGAATGAGTACTAGATACATCATTTAAATAATTAAAATGATGGCTTGATATCAAGCGCATGACTCATTAATACATTTAACTTTGAAATTTGGCCTTCAAAAAGCTTCAATTCAAAATCTGATTATAAAATCCAAGTCTTGAGTTTCTACAATTTTTGACCCATACACCAACGTAATGGGTCATGTATACATGCTAAAAAGAAAATGGGATAAGATCTATTTCTTTATCTAAAGATAGAAAATCTTCAATAATTTCTCTGATAAAAAATAATGTTAAGATAAAATGTTATCCTTATCCCAAGGATGTTTTTCCTGAAATGTGGTGAGTTGTTCTAATCGTCCTCATCGTCTTCAAAATATTTGTCTTCAGAATCTTTATCTTTAGAATGCAACATATTCAAATAATTTGTTTAGATGAAGCTTACCCAATTTGTGAACATTTGCGTGACAATAGAGAAATGAATTGGATGAAAGTGATCAATGTTAACATGACACACGGATACCAAATTATGAATATATATTTTATTCTTCCTATATTTAATAGAAAATTTTGAAATTAATTTAATTTTCTCAAATGGAAATTGAAGAAACTTTTGAAATTCTTGTTGAGTCTAGACTTTAGTTTCTTTCATTATTTTTTCATACTCTGTCATGTTAACTTTGGTCTTCTATTGACTTATAATTTCATTTAAATCTTCCCTCAAGGGTTTAGAGCCTAGTAACTCAAATTTTTCTATGAAATCATATCCAGTCTCCCATATTGAGATACAATGCTCATTGGAATTTTTAGTCCATTCCTGGATTTCTTTTGCATATAACTGTCTCTAGTTTAAAGAATCATACATTAGTCTTTTATCCCTTCTAGAAATCTTAGGAATATACTCAAGCTGCAATTGTTTTTCCCATTCCAGAATCAATGTGAATCTCTCTTTAATATTTTTGTCTTGTTCAACCAAAGATTCAATTTTATCGTTCAAATTTAGAATCTCTTAATAAAATCTATAAATTTTATCCATCTGTTTATAAAATTTAGCCTGATATTTTTGTAATATTTGATTGACCTGCAATTCTTGTTCTTTGAACATATTTATGCTTTGATCAGTGTCATGAATATGTTCTAATTGAAGTTGAAGAGTTTAAAATTGTTGATTTAACACTGTAGTCATCACCTCAATAATATTGTTAGCTTCTTCTTTTAGAATATGGGTCTGAACTTCATGAGCTTTCATTATATCTTCAACCTGTTGGGCATGCTTGATTTCCAATTCATTTAATTTTATTTTAAATTGACTTTTTAAATCCGTCCTTTCAATAGGAAAACCTCCTACAAGGGCTACAGAATAACCCTACCACTGTTCTTCACTAAAGATTTTTCTTTTTCCACTTATGTTTCCAATTCTTTGACTATTTGAAGTTTGTTCTAATATGTTGTTGCAAGTACTGGCCTAATATTATCGATAATTCACAAAAACTCCAAGAGCTTGTGATGATTCTATAGCTCTGTCTTTATATCACTAGATGCTTTCCAACTAAACTCGAAAACTATTTCAAAACTGTCTAATTTCCTCTTTTTTATTTTTCTTACAACTAATTTGGTTTGTAAGTTAAAATAATATCCAATTAAAGAGGGAACAATTTTAGATACTTGTTCTACTTCAGTAACAGGCTTGAAAATAGAAGAACTTAATGGAATGTTTGTAGAAATAGGAGTCATAGACATTTTGGGAGATGTTTCAAGAATTGAAAGCTCAGAAAATTTTGTTACATGCTCTATGGACTCCTTTCCTTTGTCAAGACTGTCTAGCAATCTTGACTGAGAAGTTACTTATTCATCCTTATCTTTATCAACATCCATTCTCTCAATTTGTCTTGCATCCTTCTCAATTTGTGAATCTTGTTGAGTGCTTTCTTCAAAAGAGTCAAGAATAATAATATATCTAGCAGGATAACCTTGTTTCATTGTTTGTTCTGCTTGTTTTTTTGTCTAGTTTCTGATCATTGTTCTTTACAACTTCTTGGATTTTTTGGTTGTCTATTGGAAAAAGATGTGCCTAGTTTTTACCAAGTCTTTGGAGGTATAAACTCTCTAAAATCCCTGAAAAATCATACAAAATTTACAATGGTCCAAGTGGATATTGGTGGTCACCTACCTATTCCACTTAGACCCCCACCATTTTTTCTTTTCATTTTCCTTAATTGTACCACAACTTAGTAGTTTTTCCAGTTTTTCGAGTCCTAAACTACCGAAGCCATTTTGAGGGAATAAAATATGGTTTAGGGAAAATGGAGAGATTTGAAAATTCCCAATCCATTTTAATCATTTTCTTTCGGGCTCCTATTTGAGATCTTGGAAACGAGGTATTATGATAGCCAAATAGAGATCGTATGCCAAAGTTACGACCCCAGTAAGTTGATGAACCAATTTACCCAAATAGGGCCCACAGTTTTGGCTCTTCATCTCCTAGAGTTAGGTTTTTGGATGTTTAGGATTTTCAGTTGTTTTTCAATAATAAATAGGCCTTTGAGCCTCATTGTAACATAATTCAGAGGCGTGTAGCCACCACATCTCTTCTCAGAGATAAGCTATCATCGTCTGATCTATTTTATTTTTAATTCTGCATGTAAGCATAATTCTGTTCTTTGATATTAATGAAATGAAGTTTTATTTCTACTGCATCTTTGTGTTTATGGGTATTTTTGTATTTTGTTTCATTCCTACATAAGTCTAGATCAGTGGTATCAGAGCGGTCTACTCTTTCTCTATTTTTCTTTGCATTTCCCCAACAAGGTTAGATTATAAGGAGTTAGGGCTCGATCTGGTTGAACCTTTGTAAGGCCAGCCTCACAAAACCCGATGGCTTCCCATGGTGTAAGAAAATAAAGATGAGGGGGCCAGAGATCCTTTCAAAATACTACACAAGGAAGCCTTCAAGCGATAGAGGAACATGATGATGGATATCTTTGCCTTGATCCTTTGACGACTACCCACAGATGATGCATCTTGATCCAACAACCACTCTAGAGGTGCCACTCCTTTTAAGGTACAAGTTAAATTTGATATTCCCATATTTAAGGGCTAGATAGATGTAAACACCATAGATAAATGGTTAAATATGTTGGAATTATATTTTTCAGTTCATGACTTTTCCAATCAGGAAAATATTACTTTTTCACTTCTCAAAGTTGCCCCACACGACAAGGACTGGTGGGAAACCTATTGTAAACAAAAGGATGAGAGAGAATCATCACTGTTTTCAGCAACACACACTTGGAATTCTTTACAAGACATCATCAACGAACAATATTACCCTATCGGTAGCTATGAGGATAAGTACATAAAGTGGACCATGCTATGGTAGGGAGGGACCAAGATGTGCCAAATTTTATAAATGTTTTCCATACCCTTCACACGAAGCTGGGTATCAAGGGTTCTGAGTGACATTTGGTACTCAAGTACCGCAATTGTCTACACAAGTACATCTAGGATGAGATGGAGTTCTTGGACATCTCCTCGCTCGACACGGTGTACCAATATGTTGTCAAGATTGAGAAAAAATTAAAAAAAAAGAAGCGAGGCTTTGGATCTGTGAATTTGAAGTAAGGAAAAGGCCCCTCAAACCATAGAGAAAAGTACAAATCCAAGGTGGGGCGACCCAAGACAACTCGTTGAAGCCACAAGTAAAGAACAACACCACGATGAAAAAGAAGGACACGGGAAAATGGTGTGAGTTCCATAAGAGCTCCACTCACAACACAAGTGAGTGTCGGGCCAAGCATTCACTAGTGGTTGAGATGAAGGCTTTCGAATTAGATGCATGTTCTGACTCTAAGTTTCAACCCGATAATGACAAAGGGAAGCAGATCATTGACGTGGAGCCTAGTTCCACCATGGCCACCACTAAGATCTAGAATAATGCGCCTCTAGATACAGTGGAGGGGGAATGCCTCTTTCACTCACAAATGTGGGTGAAGGGTTCTCCACTCTAGTTCATTATCAATAGTGGGAGCCAAAAGAACATCACTTCAGTAGATGTCGTGAAGTGGCTAGGCCTACGGACTACAACACTCTTGCAGTCGTACACCATTGGGTAGCTTAATCAAGGACAAGATCTCCACGTCAGTCAACAGTGCCACCTTCCATACAACATCAAGCCCTTCACAGATGAGGTATTGTGTGATGTGATCCTCTTGAAGTTTGTGATGTATTATTAGGACAACCATACTTGTGGAAGTGGCATGTTATATATGAGTCTAAACCTCACTTAGTGATTATTACTTTGGATGATAAGTTGTATAGGATACCAGAGGTGGACCCCACTACCACTGTATCTTTGGTCACTGCAAAGTAATGCATTAAGATCATTTCCTAGACCAAGAATTTTTTTTCCTTATGATTCACCCTCGGGGAAAGAAGAAGGTTGTGGCCACTGCTTTCAAATAGGGCTCCTCCACACAACAACAACAAATGGACAAGGTTATGGAGGAGTACAAGAACATTTTCACCTCACCTGCAGGGGTACCTATGCATTGTCAAGTCAAGAACTCCATCGATCTAACCCCAGGCATGCCACTACCCAATGTATTGATCTATCAGCACTTTATTCTGGAGAAAGATGAGATCAAGAGACAAACATGGCACATCAGACCAAGCTCATCACCATGTGGGAGCTTGATTGTATTGGTATAGAAGAAGGACAAGACCTGGAGACTCTGTATTAACTATTGAGCGCTTAACAAGCTCAATGTCTAGAATAGGTACCCAATCCCATGGACTGATGACCTTATGGATCAGCTCAAGGGGGCAAAAAAATTTCAACAAGATTTACTTGAAGTTCAGTTATCACTAGGTGCCTATTGAACCCTCTGATGTGTGGAAGATGACCTTCAAATCCAAGGAGGGCCTTTTCCAACAATTGGTTTCAGATTCAGTATTTCCAACAATTGGTTTCAGATTTAGTATTTCCAACAATTGGTTTCAGATTCAGCTTCTTCAGAATCAACCTAACAGCTGGAACAAGGATTCTTAGTTACAATGAAGAATCAAGAAATGATGAGAAAAGGATTCCAAAGTTCCAAAGATGCAGCATTCAAGGCCTCAAAATAAAAAAAAAAAGGGAAAAGGATGGAATACCAATTGTGATGATTCCGATGTTGAATCCGAATTGGCGTAATTTGCATGAAGACTAAAGAAAGGATCCAAGCTAAAAGGTAAGCATCCTCTTATTTGTTTCAACTGTGGAAGAATAGGTCACTACGCTGCAAAATGTCCTCATAAGAATGACGGTGATAATGAGGAAGGAATGATATACAGAAAGAAAGGATTTATTGAGAAGAACTTCCTCTCTAAACACGATGAATCTGATGATGATGAATATGTGGTCATCAAGAAGAAATCATCCAAAGATATCTTCCATCAAAAAGAAAGTAATGATGAATCAGATGAAGAAAATGACTATGCTTGAAGAAATGAAGTACTATTTATGGCATTCACTGAAGATGATGAAGCAATACATGAAAATGAGGAAGATACAAATAAATTATTGATAAGTACCATTGAAGAAAATGACGAGTTACGAATGAAGGTTATATCTCTTAAAACGGACAAAGAGGAAGCTAAAAGAAGGGAGGACATTATATGTGAAATACATGAAGCTGAAATAGTATCTCTCAAAAAGGAAGTGGAACAAATCAAAATAATCTGGCAAAGTTCTCAAAAAGGAAGTGGAACAAATCAAAATAATTTGGCAAAGTTCTCAGACACTTCATCACATTCTTAACACTCAGAAATCTCAAAGTGACAAGTCTAGGATTGGTTTTTCATCAAGTACTAGGATAATACAAGAAGCTATGATAACGTCCTTTGTAGAAATCCAAAAGAAGAAAAACCATCTCATCAAAGGCCCGACACAAATCCAAAGAATGAAGAAAGAGAAACTCCAAGGAAGAAGGTTTATTCAAATCATGGCTATTATAATAGGTACCAAACTATCTTTCTTGGATAATGTTATTATTGTAAAATTTTGGTCATCAAGCTAAACATTGCATAGCTCGTAGAATGAAGCACCATGATTGAATAATCAGACAAAGAAACCATGTAGTATCAAAGGGAAAGGACAAATCCATACTTTCAACTCATTTAATCCTTTGGCAAAATTTGATCTAATTTTCTCATTATGTAATGATAATGGACATAACAAAAAAAAATTCCCCCCCTCAAAAGTAGAGAAGAAAAAGATGAAAATGCCAATATGGATAAATGTGGTCTGGCTTTATGTGCTCACAATGAAGAAAATATTTGGTTTGTAGATAGTGGGTGCTCCATACATATGACAGGTGAAAAAAGGAAGTTTGTCTCATTAAAAAAAAGGAAGGAAATGTATCCTTTGCGAGTGGGTCTGCCAAAATTGCTAGAAAAGGAACCATTACCCTTATTAATGGAAAAGGAAAGGCTCAAAATTCTTTGCTGGTAGATGGGCTCAAACACAATCTCTTGATTGTAAACCAAATCTGTGATCAAGGACATAATGTTGTCTTCAGTGCTAAACATTGTGAAATAAGGAACTCTTCCTTAGGAGAACTTGTGGCAAAAGGAGTTAGAACATTAGATAACATCTACATTCTGAGCAAAATTCAAGAAAATAAATGTTATCTAAGTCAAACATGTGAAATCTGGTTGTGGCATAAATGACTGGCGCATACAAGTTTTGATAACTTGCTCAATATCAACAAAATCAATGCAATAAGGAACATTCCAAAGATGTCAAAAACATATCAAGTTGTATGTGGCCCATGTCAACATGGCAAGCAAACTAGAACCAACCACAAGACTAAGGAGTGCTCCACATCAAAACCTCTAGAGATCATTCATGCAAATTTATGTGGGTCAACCAAAACTCTAGCACTCCAAGGAGAAATGTATTTTTCTTTATTTGTTGATGACTATACTAGAATGATGTGTGTATATTTCATAAAATATAAATATGAAGCATTTGAATGTTTTAAGCATCTTAAATTTCTTGAAAAGGATTCCAAAATTAAATGTCATAGAATGGATAGAGGAGAAGAATTCACATCAAAAGAATTTGATGAATTTTGTAAACAACATGGAATCGCAAGAGAGATCTCCACTACTAGAAAACCTAAACAAAATGGAGTAGTTGAAAGGAGAAAATGAATTGTTCAAGAAATGGCTAGAACTATGTTACTAGCAGCTGACTTGCAGCCAAAATTTAGGAAGGAAGCAGTCGGGACAACAGTTTATACCTTGAATCGAACTCAACTAAGACCAAATAATGAAAATAATCCTTATGAATTACGGAAAGGAAGACCCGCTTCAGTAAAATACTTCAAGATTTTTGGAAGAAAATGCTTCATAAAGATCAATGACGAATCACCAGGAAAATTTGATTGTCAGGTTGATGAAGGAATATTCCTTGGGTATTATATGAGAAGCAAAGCTTACAAGCGCTACAATAATTGACTATGGAAAATAGTGGAAAGTATTAATGCGAATATTGATGAAGGGCTTCCAGAAAAGAAAATTGAAGATCATGAAATTGATCCCTTTACTGAAGAAAGTAAATAAGAACCTGAAAAGGAAGAAAAATATCAAGAAAAACAAAAACAAAAAGAATCATTTCAAACTCCTTTAAAAGTAAAGTCCTCCAAAAGAATCACCCAGAAGAGAAGATTATTGGCAATGTAGATGAAGGAATACAAACCCAAAGAAGGATGTCACGTACACCAAAGAGAAATGATGTTTCTCTCCTATCTATGATATAACCAAAAACTTTTACTCAAGTAAGTAAGGATCCTCATTAGGTGGAAGCCATTGAAGAAGAAGTGTCTCAAATTGAGAAAAATGAGAAATGGGAGCTGGTACCTCATCCAAAGGATAAAAATATAATTGGAGCTAAGTAGGTGTTCAAAAAAAAATGAATGAAGATGGAAAAATTATCAAAATAAGGCAAAACTTGTTTGTAAAGGTTATTCATAAATTGAAGGATTTGATTTTGAAGAAACCTTTGCACCATTAGCTCATATGGAAGCTATAAGGATGTTCTTGGCATTTGCAAGCTCAAAAGGATTCAAAGTATATCAAATGGACACAAAATCAACATTTTTGAATGGGGAACTCAAGGAAGAAGTCTACATGGAGCAACCAGAAGTTTTTGATCTAACAGAAGGAATGGGAATGGTGGGAAGATTTCAATCAGCTCCTAAGCAATCTCGCATGTTGGCTGTGAAAAGAATTCTCATATACTTGAAAGGAACCCCTAACTTTGGTCTTTGGTATCCTAAAAGAACAAATACTACAGTGACAACTTATACCGATGTTGATTGGGCTAGAAGCATGGATGATTGTAAAAACACCAGTGGAAATGAATTTTTTTAAGGGAGATTGCCTGGTAGCTTGGCTTAGCCAAAAACAATCATCTATATCTCTCTCTAGAGCTGAAGTCGAATATAGCTACAACCGACTGTTGTACAAAATTACTATGGATGAAGGAATATTTGAAGGATATCAACCTAGAAACTAAACAACCAATCACCATCCATTGTGATAACACAAGTGCTATCAGTCTCGGTAAAAATCCAATGATGCACTCAAAAACCAAACATATACCAATCAAGTTGGAATATATCAATACCAAGGAACAGGTTGCAGATATTTTCACCAAACCTCTTCCTCGAGAAGCATTTGAACATCTCCATCAAAAGATGGGGGTTATTGCTTTAGCATCACACTAAGCTAATTCTTAAGATGCCACATGATAGGGGGAACATTTTGACAAGGGGATCATTTTGACAGGGGGAGTCCTTATGCACTCCTTTGCCATTAATGTCAAAGGGGGAGAGAAGAAGAATATTGCCACCAATTAAAAAGGGGGATATTGTTGATCTATATTGTCATTGACGTCAATATAACAATATTCTGGATAGTAAATAATGATGTGAAGCCAAGAAGAGAAGATTCGTGAAGCAACAGGAGTAGGAAGAGATCATCGTAAGCCATCAAGCCATCAAGCCGTAAACCCAGTGCACCGTGCCCTAGGTGTGCGCCGCGCCCGTTGAAAAGTTTCACTGTGGGGTGGCTCTGTATGCACCGTGCCCTATGTGTGCGCCGAGCCCCTTTGTGTATGCGCCGCGCCCTGGAAACTACCTCCAACTTCACTCCAAACACGCACTTTGCCTCTCAAACACCTTGCTATGTTTCTCAATAACCTTGATTAGCACAATGACTTTGATTTTGGTGGAAACTTGTATATAAAGGCTTTGAAGTCATGGGTTTAATTTTTTCCTCTTCAAACACCCATTTTGCTAATGTTGTGTTTCGACATTCTTTCACTGACTTAAAGCAACACCGGTTTTCACTTTTCCCTTTGAAATTTTAGCTCCAATGATGAAATTTTCGGCATTATTTGCAGGACTTGCATGACAGGGCATTTGGCCACGGAAACCATGACTGCACCTGAAGAAATCAACTGATGAATTTTTTGCAAATTTTATCACAAATGACACTGTTTGAATTTTCTTCAAAACAGAGTTTTGAAGAAGAGTCGAAGTCTATCCACATGATGATGAAACTCTCTAAATCATAACTTTGTAAGGGCCTCACTCTGGCCTGCATGGCTTTATTGGACATGGTTGAAGACCAAATTGATTTAATCCCTAGACCTAATGATCGAAAATGACTTTTGTCCATTAAAGGACCAGACCTTGACTGTCATGGACTTTAGTGATCATTGACAAAAGACCTGAGCCAGCAGGAGCCAGACATGAGGGGAAATGACTAGCATGACCTTTTCCGTCAGATTATGGCATGCGCCTAGTGGAATGTAGTTGGGTGAATGGAGCGGGACACCTAAAAATGAAATGCATAAAGAGTTTTGATCTCTGATGGAGGACTGACAAGACCGACTCTAACATTGGCTCCAATGGGGGATGGTAGCTCCTTGGAGATGCCAAGAATAGCAGATCTCTGGAAGAGCTAGATAGTGCCTTCGTCCATTGGGCTATGGAGTCATTATTTCGACAAACAACACAGGACTCTGACTCATTTATGAAACTGAAATGACCAAAAAACTGACTCAAATTTGACATTGAAGTGACTCGAAGACTAACTTGACATACTCTAACCAAACTGAAATAAAATGGTATTTACAGTGACAGTGGAAGCAACGTTAATAACTCAGAAATGGTACCACTTGAGCAGCCGACCATTGATCAGCCCTCCTGGACAATCTTCCCCGTTCATTTCCTTCAGAAGAAAGGCATTCTGACCCCGATATGCTGCAATTTTAAAGGGACCTTTCCAGAGGTTCTCGAACTTACCATGCTTACCTTTTTCCTCATTCCTTACATCCCACTTCAACACTACATCATCCAACTGAAATTTTTCCACCTTTGCCTTTCTGTCATAAATTTTCTTTATCTTCTCCTGCAATTTGGATGTGTTCTTGAAAAATTCTTCTCTGGTCTGCTGCCAGTGGACCATTTGATTCAGCCTTCTCTGCATGGGATCTTCTTCACTGTCGGCCTCCTGAAGAAGTTTGACTACCGGGGCAACAAGAGAGGTAGGAAATACTGTATCCACTCCATAAACAAGGTCGAATGGTGACGTACCAATGGATTTCTTCTGACTGACCTGATCTGCCCAAAGTGCATTGCCCAACCTCTTATGCCAGCTTTTCTTATTTATTTCCAGCAGCTTCTTGATGATGTTGACCAATGATTTGTTTGAAGAATCCGCCAATCCATTGCCTTGTGGATGATAGGCAGTTGAGTGACCCAAAATGATGTGATATTTATGACAAAATTCTACCATCCTTTTTGATTTGAAAGCTGTTGCGTTATCAGTGATTAGCTTATTCGGGAAACCAAAGCGAGACAAGATGTTATTTTCAAGGAATAAAATAATTACCACATTTGTAGCTTGTCTGATGGGAATTTCCCCGATCCATTTCGTGAAATAATCTGTCGCTCTGAGGATCCATCTATGCTGACCAGAAGAAGCGGGATGAATTTCACTAATGAAATCCAACCCCCATTGCTGGAAAGGAGCACTCACCTCAATAGACTTAAGTGGTAAAGGCTGTAACTTCTGCTTTCCTTCGAAAATATGACACTTATGACAGCGCTTGACCATATTATATACATCAGCAAACAATGTCGGCCAATAGTACCTCGCTCTCAGAATTTTATTTGCTGTTGATTTCCAACAAAGGTGACCACCACAGTCTCCTTGGTGGCAGTCCTCCATGACCTTCTTTGCTTCCTTTTCCACCAAACAATTTAACATAACGCCACCGGGATCTTTCCAATACAATGCAGAATTTAGAATGTAAAACTTGGCAGCCTTCAACTTGAGTGTTCTCACTTTGTTTCTAGTCATGCCGGGCGGTGGTGACAAATTTTTAAGCACATATATGATATCTAAATACCATGGAGAAAGAGAAAACATTTTAGATACCTAAATTGACGATCCTTCCTCATTCTCATCGGACATAGCAGCGATCAGATTTATGTCCAAGGCATGGAAGTTTGATTCGGCCATTAACTTTGCCAATCCCTATCCTTTAACCAGCTTTGTGGGCTTTATTTCCACATCATATTCCAACAAGGCTGCAATCCACTTGCCTCGTCTTCCTTCCGGATCGGTCTGCACTAATGACAGCAGCATTAGGAACATAGGTCAAAATATGAGAATGTAGAATATATACCTGGAAATCCTTTAATGCCTTCACAAGTGCCAGGGCTTGCTTCTCAATGATGTTGTATTTTAAGGTTGCATCTCTTATAGCTCTGCTGAAGAATGCGATCGGTCTTTCATGATCATCTCTTTTCTGCAATAGCACTGCTGCCATAATATGCTCTGAAGCAAATGAAAACAATATGAAATCTTGAGTGTAGTCCGGGCCGACTAGAACTGGAGTTGAAGAAAGAGCCAATTTGACCAAATTGAAAGATTTTACAACCTCCTCCGTCCATTTCACTTGGCTGTCCTTCTTAAGCATGTTTTTCATCTCTCTTAGGTGCTCAGCAAGATTAGGTACAAAGCGGCGTAGAAAATTCATTCTACCATTGAAAGATTGTATCTCTTTTTTATTCTGGGGCAAATCGATTTGCTGAATTGCTTGCACAATTTCTGGGTCAATACGAATGCCATCTTTTGAGATAATGTACCCGATTAGTTTGCCCTCCTCCATGGCGAACAAGCTCTTCTTCGGATTTAGCGACAAGCCATATTTTCTACACTTTTGAAAGACAGTTTTTAGATGGTACATGTGCTCTTCATCAGATTTGGAAAACACTGTCAAATCATCCAGGTACACAACCAAAAATACATCCTTCTCATTTGCAAAAGCCAAGTCCATTGCACACTGAAATGTGGCACCTGCGTTCTTCAAACCGAAAGGCATCTTAGCGTAATGAAAGGTTCCCCATGGAGTGGTGAACGTTGTCTTGTCTCGGTCATCTTCATGAACAGAAACTTGGTTATATCCGGAATAACCATCAAGTAGTGACATACGAGAAGCTCCCACTACTCACTGAAGTATATGGTCCATTTTGGGCAGTGGATAATTATCTTTCAATGAAACTTTATTGAGATTTCTAAAATCAATGCATAAGTGAATCTCACTTGTCTTCTTTCGTATGGGCACCAAGTTAGAGATCCAATCCGAAAATCTGATGGGCACAATGATCCATGATTTGTACAACCTATTTATCTCCTTTTCAATAGATGGCAGCAACTTTGGATTTAGCCTTCTCAACTTCTGTCTGAATAGTTTTTGATTGGGCTTGATGGGTATAGTGTGTTGAATTATATTGGTATCATATGTCTTTAAGTCGGAATAGTCCCAAGAAAACACATCTGCAAATGAAGACAGCAAACTGATATATTTGTCCTTGATATTTGCTGATAATACTTTGGACAATTTTACCAATTTAGGATTAGCAGCTGTTCCGATATTGACCTCTTCCACACCCTTCTTTGTTGGATGCAATGTTGGCTTGTGGGATACATCATCTTGATCAAAGAGTTCTTCTAAAGGTATCAAGCCTTTAGGAATAACGTTATTCTTCAGCTGCAACACGTCCATTTCATTGATCTGCAGCTCATCTATACCATTACCTTTACCATCGTCATTTTCTACATCAATTGATGTTTCTTTGAACTTGCCTTTGTTTTTCAGAAAATCATCAATCTCCTCATCATCTTGGAAAACTTGCCAATATCTCTGATTGTCTGGAACGGTTGGACGATGCTTGACATGGATTTCGAATTTATTGCTGGAGTTCATTGGGATTTTCAAACTACTTGTTGCCTTAGCAAGAGCATCAACAATACTATTTTGTATACGAGGCACACATGTCAAGGTGTATTCTGAAAATAATTTTAGGATGTCTAGAACTGCATTACGGTAAGCCTGCATCCTAGGATGCTTTGCTTGATATTCGCCTCTGACCTGCTTAATCACCAATTCAGAGTCGCCATATACTAAAATCCTCTTAGCATTCAGCTTTCTTAGAATCTTTAGGCCAGAAATCAGAGCTTCATACTCAGCTTCATTATTTGAACACTCAAAAGCCAACTTGTAAGAGCATACCTGCACGTTACTAGGCACTTTGTTTAGGGTGGAGAAAGGACTGCGTACCCAAATTCCAATTCCAGTGCCATCATTTCCCACTGCTCCATCAAAATCCATGGTCTACAAACCTTCTTCCTCCTCTTGCCAGTGTTGAAAATCTATTTGTTGTGCCTTGTCCGCTTGCTGTCCATTACTTTCAGTTGATAGCTCAACGGTGTTCTGCTGTTCTTGTTCTTCTTTCTTTAAAACTCCTATGAAATTTTCTGTTATTTTCGGAATATCATCTGCTTCTACTAACTGACTATCAATATCATTGAAACTATCTGAATACAAAACAAAAGACTCTAAATCTGTATGTACATAATTAATTGGATGATTTATTGGTTTCTCCTTGCTTGTGATCCTGTATTTCATTTTTTGTTCCTGATACAGTTTCCTCATTTGGCTAAGCACCGGAATCATTCCATAGGAGAAATCTAGCTGTAGTGTCCCTTTCAATTTCGCTACCCAAGACCTAGAAAGAAGCATGCCAAACTTGGGAGGAATATCTGCTACAACAACATCCATCAAAACATTCTTCATTGGGAGCTGATCCAGACTCACAACCAAGTCTTTGATGAGCCCAATACATCTTACTCTGCTGGAATCAAACGAATAGAGATCATGGCATTGCCGGGTGATGTCCAGACCTAGTCTATCCATGATAGCCTTGGGCATGAGATTGTGAGAAGCTCTAGAATCGAACATGGCATTATGTAACACAAAATCATGCAATCTTAAACTAATATAAAAAGGTGGCACATCACTATTAGGAGACTCACCATTCGATGCTGGCCCAAAGATAATTTCAGGTTGATCATCTTCGACATTCACCATGTCAGAAATTGGGTCTAAATTCAACATTTTAGATACCTGCCCTTTATAATTGAGGTTCCTCATTATTTCAGTCAAGGGGATGGATACCTTTAATTTAGAAATCTCATTCTCTAAATTAAAAGCAGGAATCTTTTCTACCTCTTTGACTGGGATTTCTTTTCTTTCCTTTTCTTTCGACGCAACTTGCTGATGTGATTGTTTTGCTGATGGTGATTTGCTGCTCTCCGGACCAACCGCCTCCTTTCCTTTCCTTTGTGCAACTGATGAATCATTCTTTGATGCTTCAACATCCTTCCTTTTCTAAACTGGTTTGACCCGCACATCTCTGTTTCTAAGTGAATATCACTGCTGCTAGGTGGACAGAGCATTCATATAGCCTCTTTGGTATTCATCTGATTCTTCCTCCAAGACGGTGTCATTTGCTAGAATGAAATATACATCTTTGTGTACAGCCAAACTCTCTGCATACTCCTCATCCTTAGTGAGATAAATAGGCAAATCATCTAGAGTAAAGAGGTGATTTTCTTCACCTATTATATTCCCATCCTCATCTGATTCCAGTCCATGCACAAAATTTTGCTGCAAAGTGTTGTGCTTTGCAAACAACCCCCCATTTCATATTATTTTTATTCACAAAAAACATTAAAATATGAAATAGGTCCCTTTAAAAATAAAATTGATATCAAAACTTTTACTTTATAAAAGTCTGATAATCAAAGAAGCGCTTTATGAATGACCCTTTAAAAAGCAATATCTATTTATAATGGAAATAAACCGAATATTCGGTTATTGCGATAAAGTGATCGCAAGATCGCATATCGCAATAACATGAAGGATGCACCAAATGGCTAAAGGACTTCCCCCCGATGCGATATAGTGTATCGGCAATCGGCGATCGGCGATACCCAAAGACACCACTTAAGCGCCCCATATCAAGGCCCCGATGCGATAAGCTATCGGCGATCGGCAATCGGCTCATCCCCTTTATTTTTACAAGCATTGCGCATATGCCTTTTGCCGATGCGATATCGCAATCGGCAATCGGCGGGTCCCCTCGTTTCATCCTTAATGCGCATATGCCTTTCGCCGATGCGATATCGCAATCGGTGATCGGCAATACTCAAAGCATTGTTAAAGCCAGTCATGCCCCCCCCCCGATGCGATGTGATAAAGCACGGTTCTCAATAAAAAGCCGTTAAAGTGATTGGAAAGCCCGATTTAATGATAATTAAGGCATAATCACTCCCGCTCGGCCGCCAATACGCCCATTGCATGCTTTAAAAGATCTTTCGACCAAATATTGGTATAATGGGCATTTATAAGGTGGCAGGCTCTATACGGTCACTTAATGAATCCATGTCCTAAGATCCGCCTGTAGATTGTCTCCGCGCCGGTTTTACAAAAGCAAAGTATATTAACGTTCATCTTTTCATTTTCTATCAACTGCGAGTTTTATTGCTATCTCTGTGTTATGCCAAAATCACCTCTCTGTGCAGAATACAATTTTACAAAAGAATTCGGGCACGATGGGTAAAAAATCGAAGAAAGTTGCAGGTGTTTCCAATCCACCAGCTGCACCACAAGCAGTGGTAAACAGCAAAAAGGGCCTGATATCCGACACAACATGCACAGGCCTTGCCAGAACAACTTGGCAAGGAACTTATGACTTGTTAGAGGCCGAGAAACCAACGCAGACAGTAGAAGAAGCTACCGCAGATTCATTGAAGAAGTCAGAGTGCACTCTTAAGGATTTGGCCGATTCCTTCCTCCATAGGATAGCGGCAAGGGAGCAAATGCTCCCATATACCGATGTCGTGAAATGGGCAATTGAAGAAATCTCCACCACAAACCGAACTTTCATCGCAAAGGATGGGAGGATTTTTGGGTCATTTAAGCCAGAAGATCTGAGGCAAATGTATCATTTGCCTAAGCCGGAGAAGATATATAATAGCGCCTTTTTGGAGAAATTCGCAAGCGAGAACGAGATTGAGTCCGAACCTAATCAGGGACTGGAGGCAGAATCCAATAAGCACAAGCATGAATCCTCCGGTAAGTATCAGTCGACTCTTTGTGTTCTCCTTATTGCTACGCCGGTATAATGATGTGTAGATTGTGGGGTTTGCACGACTCTGCCATTTTTACCATTGAAATGGTTCCTCTCATGGAGGCGGCAGTAAACAGCACGATTATGGATTGGGCCACTATCCTTTTGGATAAGCTAGCATTAGTTGTTAGTGACTTTAGGAACAAAACTAGAGTCACTGAGAGGAAAATTCCCCCGTTCTACTACAGTGCATATATCTTGGATACCTTGTGTTTTAACTTTGAATTCCCTATTCTTGGTTGGAGGTGGACTGCAGAGGACCCCTCGCCCATTCATATTTACCATCGCAAGATGTGGAAGTCACCCCATAAAAGCCACATATATTAGATTTGTAATGGTTTCATGGTTCCTGTTTATTATGCAATTTTTGATAAACCTATTCCAAGGATCTCCTACCTAACCTCTTTTGACTTGCCAGCAGTGGGTAGGTTGTTTGGTGAAGAGTATTTTACTTATGTTAGAGTCTTTGGCAGCCAAGCCAATCCTCATGTCCTCCCCCTATATGTCCCTGACAAACTGCTAGCAAGGGAAATTGCCTACCAAATTTCAGCTGAAAGCACCACACAGACTCTCAAAAAGGAGAAGAAAAGGGGCTGGCCTACTTTTCCCTTTAGATGTGGAGTCTTCACCCTGCATGATTTAAAACATGCGGAAAAAGAGGCCAAGAAGATGCAAGCTCTAAATCTTGCCACAATTCCGAATAGAGCGTTTGACCCAAAGCGAACTGCATATGCCGCTTTGGAACATGCCAAATTGGCAACATTTGATCATAAGGAAGATATGTTCGATGATGTTTTCTCTGCAGCCGAATCGATATTTCAAGCCAAACAGCTCGCCAAGATGCGATACAACGATGAAGAGTTAATTGAGTTTAATAAACTCAGGGAGCAGAGGTTGCAAACTTTGCCTCTAGATTTATTAATCCCGACCAAAGCAGCATCATCAAGTGAGCCTGGCCAACAACAGATAAAGGAACCTCCTGATACAACGAAGGCCAATAATAAAGAGCAGGAGGAGCAACAAAAGAAAGATCATGAGGAGAAGCTGAAGAAAGAACAACAAGCGCGCTTAAGAAAAGAACAACAAGAGCGCTTAAAGAAAGAGCAGGAGGAACACTTAAGGAAAGAGCAGGAAGAGCGCTCAAAGAAAGAAGAGGAAGATAGACAGCGCAAAGAGCATGAGGACAACCAGCAAAGAGAGCAGGCAGAGATGCGGCAGAAGGAACAGGAGCAGCAAGAGAAAGAAAAACAAGAACAATTGCTAAAGGAATCTCAGTCTAAACAAACCACCACCGATACTAGCAAGGGTGCTATCACAGAACCTGAACTACAAAAGGAATGGCAGCAGTTCAGCACCATTATCAGTGGAGGAAAAGACTCACAGAATACCGATACTCCTAAAAGCAGCAGTGTACAGGATGATACCACATCTCAGGCTTTGAGCGGAACCAACGGCCCACCTAAAACTAAGGATGTGGAAATAATTCCGAAAGGTCCTAGCGACCAAATCACTCTACAAGTAGAAGATATTCCTCCATTGGATGTCTTCTACAGCCCAAGACACAGAGTCGTGGTAAAGCAATCGAGAAAGAGACGAAGGCTTGATCAACCTTCTATCTTTCCAGAACAAACAGTCATGGGCAATGTAGTGTGGAAGGAGAAACTGGATCCCTCCGATGATCTAACTAAATTATCACAGTACGCTGGAGCTTATTCAGTTGCAACTATCGACAAGGCATCGGAGGTAAGTCTTCTATTAAAGACTAAAGACCAGGAGATCTCCACGTTGCAAACAGAATTAGGGGATGTAAAACAGAGGGTAATACAAGCCGAGGAACAATTAGCAGAACAACAACTGAGGACAACGCGTGCAGGCGAACAGTTAGCAGAGCAACAACAAATAAATAGCCAATTGGCTCAGGAATGGGAGGAAGAGAAACAGAAGATTAATCAGGCAACGATCCAGAAACAAAATGAGTTGACGGAGGCTTTGGAGCAATTAAAAGCGGCGAATGAGCAATTGTTAAAAACCAAGGATGAGCATATCGCTCAAATTACAGCGCAGCTAGAGAATATCAAAGGAGATTCGCAGATAATGGAATTCAGAAAAGAGGCGATGTTAATCAACAATGCGCTTATAGCGCAAGTTAAACTTTTGGCTCAATACCTCGCTCAAGCGGAACCACTCTGCGAATTAACTACAGCTGTAAATGAGCAGGTAGAAAAGGCAAGGGATGACTTGAATCAAGCCGATGAAGCTATTACAACATACCTCGAATGGCAAGATTCAAAGTCAGGAAAAGCCTCCAATTTGCCGAGAATACTTGAGGTTCATAAGGACATACTATTCACGGAGTGGCACACACAGGTGTTAAAGGCAGAAAGAGCAGCTTCAAGGTGTAGATTGACTTCTAACAATTTGATTGATTTAGTTAATGATACACTCTACATAGCAAACATCGTTTCCCAGTGTACACTCGGAAAGGTTACTATAGCGAATACATTGGAGCAAACGTGTTATCCAGAGTTAGAAAGCAGAGGAAGGTTAATCGCCGGGGTTAACAGTTTAAGCATAGAAACATATTGGCATTTCCTAATCAAGCCTCATGAACAAAGAATCTTCTCTCAAATGCCTAACCGATGTCGTTCAATGCATGATCCCCAATATCCAAGACTCCACCTACACTGCCCAGCTTAGTTCCCGGCTCAACAAACCTCCTGAAATTGAGCCAATGCTTGCCATCAATCAACTTAGGTTCAAAGGAAAGCAGCCGACAGAATGAATCATCCTCCAGCTCCTCAGATTGCCAGCGGAAATAGCAACAAGAAGTTATTGATATCAGCTTAGTTAGCATTTCTGTTTCATAGATATTTAGATTAGCATAGTATTTATAGACCCTTTCATGTTTTTAGAAAGGGCCGTAAAATTTTGTAATAGACTTAACAGACTGAAGTTTGCACTATTGTGCTTCAACCTTTATTCTTTTATGAAACTCGACTAGTCACTTTTACTTTAATGGAGAAATTTCTTGATACGATTGTGCACTATTGTCATTGATTGAGGAATGTTTATGCATTAAGGGAAAAGCCACACATAGCGATTGATATCTGGGATTGGCCTACAGCTCAAATGGTACTTCTATCTTTGACTGAAGTCATTCTGTGTATGTGAATTGTTATGTAATTATCTTGCTATCATTGATTGTATGCATGCGCTATAACAACAAATCTTGTTCATTCCACTATTGGGTGTTTATAGGATATGCCTTACTTTTAATCATGTATATGTTGATGATATAAATGTGTAAAGTGTATAATATCGCTTTAAATCGCTGCGCTTAACTATTTAAGCACAGCAATCCAAAATAATTCAATATCTATGCCTTAAGGATACAGTCATCCATATGTTTATCTTTGAGATATAGAGCATCAAAAGCTACGCTTTAGAGCTCAATAGATTCCCGGGATAGTTTAATTCATTTATATTTTTTTAATAGTATCATTCTTTCGCCTATCACTAGTGTTACTTATAAAACATTCACTCATCCCATTTTATCTATTTCTGGGAAACTGGTCCCATTACCTCCAGTCGGAGCCACTATCCCAAACGGAAAAGGCGTTGTACTAAGGTCCGGACCGGGTGGTTTCCCCAATGTTGTTGCAGCGATTTTCAAGGCATCAACATTTTTGGCGCTAGAAGGAGGGCCCTGACTGTGAATGGCAAGCAAACCCAAGCCTGCAAGCCATTCTAAGAGTAATTCTCCCTCCAATTCTCTTAGTTATTCTCGATCGCATGCTGGGTCTCCAACACACGATCAAGAACAACAGGAATCAACCACCACTGCTCACACCCATTATACTCCAGAACAATTAAGTCTTGAATCCCCTGAAGTCCAGTCTCTTATCCACGAACTTCAGAGCTTCTCGATTTCACCACGTAGATCTGAGGTATCACAAAGCAGTGCGACTTCGCAGTTCAATTTATCTCGTCCGCTTACCAGACTCCAAAGTGGAAAACTTGGTATTGAACCCACTGAGTTCCCTTTACCCGAAAGGAAAAGGGCCAAGAGATATACTGAAGGGTCTGATAGTGGAGAACTTTCTTCCACATCATCCATTTCACCTCCCCATCTGCAAATTCAACCACCCACTCCTCCATTACATATTGTTGTCCACCAAGGAACAGAAGCCTCAACATCTCAATCTGCTCACCCCTGAATATCATCTACTTCTCATACATCTGGAATCCCAGTAATAGTATCAACCACTGGTACTATTACAATGGTAGATCCATGGACCAGACCTGGTGCGGTCAACATGCCTGCACCATTGCATCCTTTACCAGATGCTCCTGAGAAATGGCTCCCCAAACTCAATCCAGATGATGGAACTCAGGCCGAAGAACACA
>APFE030398525.1:0-21917 GCA_000404065.3 Pinus taeda | reverse complement strand
ATTTTTGTAGATCGGGCTGGGAAACCTACCTTAGCAGAAAATATGAAAGAAGCACTTGATGTGGAAAAGCGCATCAATTCCTTAGAAAAGAAAGCTGCCTTGGAAGACAGAAAAACTAAAAAAGTCTCCTCTAAAGAAGACTCCAAGAAGAAAAGCCCAAAAGACCCATATGACATGGAAGGATTGCAAAAGGTCCTGAAAACATTGTCCAACGAAATGATTGACATAAAGAAACAGGTGGTCGAAACTTCAAACAAAAGACCTTTTAGGACTTATAAGAAAACAGAAACAAAGCCACCCAATGTCATATCTAATGCAAATTCAGACCAGGAAGAAGAAGAAGAAGAGGCAACTCCACCAACTGACAATGAAGAAGAATTAGCTGAGTGTCATGGAATGTGGGATTTCATACTCCCCGATCCTGATACTGATAATGAAGAAGAAGCCTTCCCAGTCACCACCAGGAGTAAAAGTACTTCTGAACTTGTCTAGGCAACTTCAAATAAAAGGAGCGCAGGTGCTACTAGAACGAAGGAAAAAGTACTTCCAAAGAGACCACCTGCAGTAGTCCCTCAAAACCAGCCCTCAACTTCTACTTCCCCTTCAACTTTTAAGACGTTAGTGGTATCCGATTCAATGGAATACAACATTGTTGATGACATGAAAAAGACCAAAGCCAACATAACCATGTTTGAGCTTAGCAAGCTAAAGCATCAGCAAAAGTTACTTCTTAAATAATTGAATGTTGTTCCTTCTGCTCCCCTTCCTAGTTCAAAAGCTGCTAATAATTCGGGCCAACCTCCTCCAGGTATGGTTGAAGCTACAGATGCAGTCTTAATAGGGGGCAGGTCAAGCTCTCATACTCCACCATTTCTCCTAACTTATGAAATCTACAACAGAAACCTACACAACTGTTTAATTGACTCAGGAGCATCTTCTAACATAATGCTAGCTTCAGTTTGTTCCAAATTGAACATAGAACCCCAGAAGTCTGCTATCCATATTGTTCAATTAGACAGGACTAAGGTACAGGTTGTTGGAGAAATTAATTCTGTAACCATCAGGTTGTCGGCTGATCCCAGAATAGTACAAAGGATTGACATTCTTATAGCCGATATACCTGAGTTTTACGGTTTGATTTTGAGTAGAGACTGGTCTGAAAAATTACATGGGTACATTTCTACCGATTGGTCACACATGTGGCTTCCTTATAAAGGTAAGCCAAATCAAATAAAGATAGACCGAGAAAAACACATGACCCATACAGTTACCGATTTTGAACAGGAAAACCATCCTGTGGCTTTCAACAACAACATTTTGGGCAACTATTCATCAGAATCATTCTTTGGCAACTTTGTTGCCCAACCCTCCCCTTTCTCAGTTAATCATTTTACATCTCAGATTGAAAATTTTTCACAATCAGATAAGTCTAGGTGTTTTAATGATTATGAGAAAACTGTAAATATCAATGTTAATACTCCTTTATTTTGGTCTTTGTATTTTGATGGCTCCAAATCTTCCAAAGGCTCAGGAGCAGGATGCATCTTGGTTAGTCCACATGGAGAAAAGACAATGCTGTCTTGCAGGTTAGAATTCGAATGCACTAACAACACAGCCGAATATGAAGCCCTAGTTCAGGGTTTATATAAAGAAATCGGCCTTAAAGTGCAATACCTTAAAGTATTCGGCGATTCAGAAATTATTGTTAAGCAGGTTAGAAACGCGATTCAATGCCTTTCCAATCACCTTAAACACTACCAATCGCTGGTGCAAGACCTTACATCACATTTCTTAGCATTTAACATTTCGTCCATTCCTAGGTCCCAGAATTCTGCTGCCGACCTACTAGCCAACGTAGCCTCTAGACTCCTACCTTTAGAAGACTACAGCCCTGATAGGTTTTCTGTAGAGTTGATTTTCAGACCTTCAATTCCTGATAACATCACTAATTGGAGAGCATTTAATCATGACAGTGATATTCTACAATTCTTAACTTCTGAAAAGTCTTATGACAATCAAATTATTGAAGAAGATGAGCATGACTCCCAAATAAAAGAAATACCTCAAGAAAATGCGATACCTAAACCTGTGGTAAAACTTGAAGATCTTTATGATATAAAAGACAGGTTTAGACCTGTAACTAATACAAAGATCCAAAGCTCCACCCCGAGGTTTGAATTGGTTAATTTGGGTACTGAGCAAGCTCCTCAGAATGTCAATTTAGGATTAGGACTTTCTGTAGAAGAGAAAGAAGCATTTGTTAAACTGTTAAGAAAAAATAAACACGTTTTTGCCTGGAAATATGATGACTTAAAGACTTATGACACCTCGATTATCCAGCATACAATTCCAATGCTTCTCGATCAAAAACCCATTCAGCAGAAGTTAAGGAAAATACACCCAAATTTGGAAAGCCAGATTAAGTCGAAGCTTAACAAACTCCTTAAAGCCAAGATTATCTTTCCAGTTCGACATTCCAATTGGGTTTCTAATATGGTGCCTGTCAGGAAAAAGAATGGCGACATTCGAATTTGTATTGATTTCAGGAATCTAAACAGAGCAAGTTTAAAAGACAATTTCCCATTGCCTACTATGGAGCAAATACTCCAATCAGTAGCAGGTTCTGAATTGATGTCTTTTTTAGACGGTTTTTCAGGATACAACCAGGTCCTGGTTCATCCTGATGACTAGCTTAAAACTACATTTAGAACAAAATGGGGGACATACGCATATCAAAAGATGCCTTTTGGACTTATAAATGCAGGAGTGACTTTCCAAAGAGCTATGGACACTGCTTTTAGGGGACTGATAAATAGAACAGTGGTCGTCTACCTAGACGACATAACTGTGTTTTCTAAAGAGAGGTCTAACCAATTACATGACTTAAAACAGATCTTTCAGAGGTGTAAAAGGTATGGAATTTCTCTTAACCCCAAGAAATCATTCTTTGCTCTGGATCAAGGGAAACTCCTGGGTTTTGTTGTTTCCAGGGATGGCATTTATATTGATCCCGATCGGATCAAAGAGATTTCTGAGATCCCTTTCCCGCACAATAAGAAATCGATGCAGTCATTTCTTGGCCAGATAAATTTTGTTAAAAGGTTTGTACCTGATTTTTCTCATATTATTTTTCCCCTCCAGGCAATGATTAGGAAAAATGCAGTCTTTAAGTGGGGATTAATAGAAAAAGAAGCTTTTGATTTGATAAAGCAATCCATTATCAACGCCCCTTCCTTAATTACTCCAAATTTCTCCAATCCTTTCACCTTGTATACTATCGCATCAAGTTCTTCATATGCAGCAGTACTTACCCAACTAAATGATCATAATTTGGAGGCGCCCATCTCATTTTTTAGCTCAAATCTACAGGGTGCCGAATTGAATTACTCTGATGTAGAGAAACAAGCTTTCGCTGTGTTTAAAGCAGTCAAACATTATAGACCCTTCCTTCTCAAAAACCATACAAAAGTAATAGTTCCTTTCCCAGCTATTAGGCAACTATTAATACAAAAAGAACTGGGTGAAAAAAGGGCAAATTGGGTCACAGTGCTTCAAGAATATGACTTAGAAATTAGGCCAGCAAAGATTGTTAGGGGCCAAGGTTTTTGCAGGATATTGACAGGAGCTTCCAACATTCCCGAATCAAGCGACACTGGTCCAACCAAAGAAATCAATCAGGTAAGTGTCACTGATTCCGAATCTCAATATGCAGATTTGATATTTTATTTAAAAAATGGTCATGCTCCCCCACATTTATCTTACAAAAGCAAAAGGGCCATCAGGTTAAAAGCAAAAAGTTTTACAATTATCGACAATGTGCTCTTTAAGAAAAATTATGATTCTATTTTGCTGAGATGCCTTGAGAAAACTGAAGCCCAAAAGGTGTTGCAGGAGTTACATGATGGACCAGCAGGAGGACATTTTGGAGCTGACACAACAGCTCACAAGATTATTCATGCTGGATACTATTGGCCAACTCTTTTTAGAGACACCCATGAGTATGTGAGGAAATGCCTAAATTGTCAAACTGCTAGTGGAAGACAACGAAAATCAGCTTTCCCTCTACAACCAGTAAACATTGAACAACCATTTGATCAATGGGGACTGGATATCATCGGGGAAATAAATCCACCTTCCTCAAAGCAGCACAAATACATTCTCACTGCTACCGATTACTTCACTAAGTGGGTTGAGGCAGTTCCTTTGAAGACAGCAAATTCTGAAGCAATCATTGAATTCATTGACCAATTCATTGTTACCAGGTTTGGTGTTCCAACTGCTCTTGTATTCGATAATGCTTCTTATTTTTCGGGCAATTCTATGATTGATTTTGCTGTTAAAAGAGGATTTAAGTTGAAATATTTTGCTAATTACTATCCTCAGGGTAATGGTTTGGCAGAATCAACTAACAAGAATCTGATCAAAATTATCAAACAAACAATCGAACAAAATCATAGGAATTGGCATAAATCCTTAGTCTTCGCATTATGGGCTGATAGGATAACACAGAAGGCTTCCATAGGAACCTCTCCGTTCAATCTTTTATATGGAAAGGAAGCAATATTGCCTACAAATCTTGTTCTACCCTCTTTAGCCCTAGTGCAGTTCATAGAAGAAGCTCCCTCTTCTATTCAGCTCAGATATGATCAGATCCTAAAACTAGAAGAAGAGAGAGAAAAGGGTAAGGATACCCATGCCAAGCATCAGCAAATCATCAAAGCTGCTTTTGATTCAGCTTCATCAGGGTCAAAACAATTCCAAGTTGGCGATTTAGTTCTGAAATGGGGTAAAGCCCATGAGGACAAGGGCAAACACACCAAGTTCCAAAAGTTGTGGCTTGTACCATTTCAGATTTGTGAGAAAATAGGCCATTCGACCTTTCTATTGCAAGATTTAACAGGTGTGAGGGAGTCTCTCCCTGTAAATGGCCTTATCCTAAAAAAGTTCTTCAATTGAGAAGGTGACACCTTCTCCTTTTTGTTTCTATAGAATTTTCCTTAGTTTGTAGGTTTTAGGAAATAAAGTTTAAAGGCATATTCCATTGACCTTTCACTATATTTGAAAAGGTTGTCTCATAGAAATATCATGAATATTTGCTTTCAAGTAATAGACCTTTCAACCAAAAGGGACAATTTTGGGAAATTAGGTATCATTGTATTCTGAAATCACAAATTAAGTTTGATCAACTCCTCCTTAGAGCATAATAGTAATGAGAGTTATTTTCTGTTTTCAAGTTGGCCCCAAAAGGTTATTAATATTAGAAATGGAAGTCAATTCAATATCAGCATCTCCAACTCTTAACCTGTCATCCATCAATTCTCAAAGAAGTAATTGTCCACCCCATTCATTAAAGATGATGATTTTTCAGAGTGTAATTCTAAAATATAAAGATATTAAAGATAAGAGGTCTTATTACAAGCCTGCTTACCACGTTCATAGGGAAATGGTTTAGCTGACATTACCAATACTGCCCATCAAAACAGGGTAATGGCTTGAAATTTCAAGACAAGGAGTCTCATCACGAGCTAGCTTGTTCAGTTAAACTACTACCAGTGAGTGGCATTGTCAATAGCTGGCCACCAAACCAGGACAATGACTTTTTATCCTGTCAATGACAGAAAAAAGAAAGATGAACAAAATATGAAAGCATGTCTTGAATTCATTCTGATAATCATACTCTTGATTGGATGGGACAATGGACAATTACATGGTCAAAAGGTATCCCTGTCGAGACTATAAAAGTTTGCTGGCAGCAGAGGCTCTACCTATGACAGGCGAGTTTACTATAAAAGCTGATTTGGAAGGATGTTTCTATTTTTATCATTATAAACCAACAAAGGCTTATTTGAAACTTTAAATGTATCAATTTTAAATTAGAAAAAGGAGGAAGTTAGCAAAATTACTTCTATGATATTCAGAATGCATAGATACCTAGTTATATCAGAATTTTCCTTTATAATTGGAACTCTATTGTCAAAAAGTTTTAAAGTATTTTTGATTTTTTTCAGAGATAACTGGTTCTTCCAGTGAATCGCCAATTGTCGTTCTTTGCAAACAACCCCCCATTTCATATTATTTTTATTCACAAAAAACATTAAAATATGAAATAGGTCCCTTTAAAAATAAAATTGATATCAAAACTTTTACTTTATAAAAGTCCAATAATCAAAGAAGCGCTTTATGAATGACCCTTTAAAAAGCAATATCTATTTATAATGGAAATAAACCGAATATTCGGTTATTGCGATAAAGTGATCGCAAGATCGCATATCTCAATAACATGAAGGATGCACCAAATGGCTAAAGGACTTCCCCCTGATGCGATATAGTGTATCGGCGATCGGCGATCAGCGATACCCAAAGACACCACTTAAGCGCCCCATATGAAGGCCCTGATGCGATAAGCTATCGGCGATCGGCAATCGGCTCATCCCCTTTATTTTTACAAGCATTGCGCATATGCCTTTTGTCAATGCGATATCACAATCGGCAATCGGCGGGTCCCCTCGTTTCATCCTTAATGCGCATATGCCTTTCGCTGATGCGATATCGCAATCGGCGATCGGCAATACTCAAAGCATTGTTAAAGCCAGTCATGCGCGCCCCCCCCCGATGTGATGCGATAAGGCACGGTTCTCAATAAAAAGCCGTTAAAGTGATTGGAAAGCCCGATTTAATGATAATTAAGGCATAATCACTCCTGCTCGGCCGCCAATACGCCCATTGCATGCTTTAAAAGATCTTTCGACCAAATATTGGTATAATGGGCATTTATAAGGTGGCAGGCTCTATACGGTCACTTAATGAATCCATGTCCTAAGATCCGCTGGTAGATTGTCTCCGCGTCGGTTTTACAAAAGCAAAGTATATTAACGTTCATCTTTTCATTTGCTATCAACTGCGAGTTTTATTGCTATCTCTGTGTTACGCCAAAATCACCTCTCTGTGCAGAATACATTTTTACAAAAGAATTCGGGCACGATGGGTAAAAAATCGAAGAAAGTTGCAGGTGTTTCCAATCCACCAGCTGCACCACAAGCAGTGGTAAACAGCAAAAAGGGCCTGATATCCGACAAAACATGCGCAGGCCTTGCCAGAACAAATTGACAAGGAACTTATGACTTGTTAGAGGCCGAGAAACCAACGCAGACTGTAGAAGAAGCTACCACAGATTCATTGAAGAAGTCAGAGTGCACTCTTAAGGATTTGGCCGATTCCTTCCTCCATAGGATAGAGGCAAGGGAGCAAATGCTCCCATATACCGATGTCGTGAAATGGGCAATTGAAGAAATCCCCATCACAGACCGAACTTTCATCGCAAAGGATGGGAGGATTTTTGGGTCATTTAAGCCAGAAGATCTGAGGCAAATGTATCATTTGCCTAAGCCGGAGAAGATATATAATAGCGCCTTTTTGGAGAAATTCGCAAGCGAGAATGAGATTGAGTCCGAACCTATCAAGGACTGGAGGCAGAATCCACAAAAGCACAAGCATGAATCCTCTGGTAAGTACTCAGTCGACTCTTTGTGTTCTCCTTATTGCTACGCCGGTATAATGATGTGTAGATTGTGGGGTTTGCACGACTCTACCATTTTTACGATTGAAATGATTCCTCTCATGGAGGCGGGAGTGAACAGCATGATTATGGATTGGGCTACTATCCTTTCGGATAAGCTAGCATTAGCTGTTAGTGACTTTAGGAACAAAACTAGAGTCACTGAGAGGAAAATTCCCCCATTCTACTACAGTGCATATATCTTGGATACCTTGTGTTTTAACTCTGAATTCCCTATTCTTGGTTGGAGGTGGACCGCACAGGACCCCTCGCCCATTCATATTTACCATCGCAATATGTGGAAGTCATCCCATAAAAGCCACATATATCAGATTTGTAATGGTTTCATGGTTCCTGTTTATTATGAATTTTTTGATAAGCCTATTCCAAGGATCTCCTACCTAGCCTCTTTCGACTTGCCAGCAGTGGGTAGTTGGTTTAGTGAAGAGTATTTTACTTATGTTAGAGTCTTTGGCAACCAAGCCAATCCTCATGTCCTCCCCCTATATGTCCCTGACAAACTGCTAGCAAGGGAAATTTCCTACCAAATTTCAGCTGAGAGCACCACACAGACTCTCAAAAAGGAGAAGAAAAGGGGCTGGCCTACTTTTCCCTTTAGATGTGGAGTCTTCACCCTGCATGATTTAAAACATGCGGAAAAAGAAGCCAAGAAGATGCAAGCTCTAAATCTTGCCACAATTCCGAATAGAGCGTTTGACCCAAAGCGAACTGCATATGCCGCTTTGGAACATGCCAAATTGGCGACATTTGATCATAAGGAAGATATGTTCGATGATGTTTTCTCTGCAGCCGAATCGATATTTCAAGCCAAAGAGCTCGCCAAGATGTGATACAACGATGAAGAGTTAATTGAGTTTAATAAACTCAGGGAGCAGAGGTTGCAAACTCTGCCTCTAGATTTATTAATCCCGACCAAAGCAGCATCATCAAGCGAGCCTGGCCAACAACAGATAAAGGAGCCTCCTGATACAACGAAGGCCAATAATAAAGAGCAGGAGGAGCAATAAAAGAAAGATCAAGAGGAGAAGCTGAAGAAAGAAGAACAAGCGCGCTTAAGGAAAGAACAACAAGAGCGCTTAAGGAAAGAGCAGGAGGAACGCTTAAGGAAAGAGCAGGAAGAGCGCTCAAAGAAAGAAGAGGAAGATAGACAGCGCAAAGAGCATGAGGACAACCAGCAAAGAGAGCAGGAAGAGATGCGGCAGAAGGAACAGGAACAGCAAGAGAAAGAAAAACAAGAAAAATTGCTAAAGGAATCTCAGTCTAAACAAACCACCACCGATACTAGCAAGGGTGCTATCACAGAACCTGAACTACAATAGGAATGGCAACAGTTCAACACCAATATCAGTGGAGGAAAAGACTCACAGAATACCGATACTCCTAAAAGCAGTAGTGTACAGGATGATACCTCATCTCAGGCTTTGAGCGGAACCAGCGGCCCACCTAAAACTAAGGATGTGGAAATAATTCTGAAAGGTCCTAGTGACCAAATCAATCTACAAGTAGAAGATATTCCTCCATTGGATGTCTTCTACAGCCCAAGACACAGAGCCGTGGTAAAGCGATCGAGAAAGAGACGAAGGCTTGATCAACCTTCTATCTTTCCAGAACAAATAGTCATGGGCAATGTAGTGTGGAAGGAGAAACTGGATCCCTCCGATGATCTAACTAAATTGTCACAGTACGCTGGAGCTTATTCAGCTGCAACTATCGACAAGGCATCGGAGGTAAGTCTTCTATTAAAGACTAAAGACCAGGAGATCTCCACGTTGCAAACAAAATTAGGGGATGTAAAACAGAGGGTAATACAAGTCGAGGAACAATTAGCAGAACAACAACTGAGGACAGCGCGTGCAGGCGAACAGTTAGCAAAGAAACAACAAATAAATAGCCAATTGGCTCAGCAATGGGAGGAAGAGAAACAAAAGATTAATCAGGCAGCGGTCCAGAAACAAAATGAGTTGACGGAGGCTTTGGAGCAATTAAAAGCGGCGAATGAGCAATTGTTAAAAACCAAGGATGAGCATATCGCTCAAATTACAGCGCAGCTAGAGAATATCAAAGGAGATTTGCAGATAATGGAATTCAGAAAAGAGGCGATGTTAATCAACAATGCGCTTATAGCGCAAGTTAAACTTTTGGCTCAATACCTCGCTCAAGCGGAACCACTCTGCGAATTAACTACAGCTGTAAATGAGCAGGTAGAAAAGGCAAGGGATGACTTGAATCAAGCCGATGAAGCTATTACAGCATACCTCGAATGGCAAGGTTCAAAGTCAGGAAAAGCCTCCAATTTGCCGAGAATACTTGAGGTTCATAAGGACATACTATTCACGGAGTGGCACACAAAGGTGTTAAAGGCAGAATGAGAAGCTTCAAGGTGTAGATTGACTTCTAACAATTTGATTGATTTAGTTAATGATACACTCTACATAGCAAACATCGTTTCCCAGTGTACACCCGGAAAGGTTACTACAGCGAATACATTGGAGCAAACGTGTTATCCAGAGTTAGAAAGCAAAGGATGGTTAATCGCCGGGGTTAACAGTTTAAGCATAGAAACATATTGGCATTTCCTAATCAAGCCTCATGAACAAAGAGCTGCCCTCAAATGCTTAACCGATGTCGTTCAATGTATGATCCCCGACATCCAAGACGCCACCTACGCTACCCAGCTCATTTCGCGGCTCAACAAAACTCCTGAAATTGAGCCAATGCTTGCCATCAATCAACTTAGGTTCAAAGGAAAGCAGCCGATAGAATGAATCATCCTCCAGCTCCTCAGATCACCAGCAGAAATAGCAACAAGAAGTTATTTATATCAGCTTAGTTAGCATTTTTGTTTCATAGATATTTAGATTAGCATAGTATTTATAGACCCTTTCATGTTTTTAGAAAGGGTCGTAAAATTTTGTAATAGACTTAACAGACTGAAGTTTGCACTATTGTGCTTCAGCCTTTATTCTTTTATGAAACTCGACCAGTCACTTTTACTTTAATGGAGAAATTTCTTGATACAATTGTGCACTATTGTCATTGATTGAGGAATGTTTATGCGTTAAGGGAAAATCCACACATATCGATTGATATCTGGGATTGGTCTACAGCTCAAATGGTACTTCTATCTTTGTCTGAAGTCATTCTGCGTATGTGAATTGTTATGTAATTATCTTGCTATCATTGATTGTATGCATGCGCTATAAAAGCAAATCTTGTTCATTCCACTATTGGGTGTTTATATGATATGCCTTACTTTTAATCATGCATATGTTGATGATATAAATGTGTAAAGTGTAGTAATATCGCTTTAAATCGCTGCGCTTAACTATTTAAGCACAGCAATCTAAAATAATTCAATATCTATGTCTTAAGGATACAGTCATCTATATGTTTATCTTTGAGATATAGAGCATCAAAAGCTACGCTTTAGAGCTCAATACATTCCCGGGATCTTAGGCTAGTAAGTAATTATGGATACAAGAAGCAATTTTTTATGAATGACTGAGTTTCTGGGATGGTATGGGACCAATGGGCAAACAATGAGCAGAGAATTTAATACAAAGGCATAGATTACTTCGTAAGGCAAGACATGCGGAAAGTCTAGCAATTTAGTTTTGAAATAACATGGAATGGAGAGATTTCTTAGGAGGGTGAAAAGGGCATAAGTACATGAATCCTTTTCAATAGAAGAAGAACACTGAACATGAAATTTTCCCACAGGCAGAGAAATAAAAATGAATTCTACCTTATCTAACTTAGAAAATTTCACTAGAAATGAATACGAAATGAACTTTGAAACATAATGAAATACATATGAAACATAAGAGACACATTTTATACACTCACAACCACATGAATCTCATGAAACAGAGCCGCTGCCTTTCATTAATCCTCTGTCAAAATATACAATGAAGAAACAGAGTTTCTTTCCCACAGTCTCCCAGAAATTACAAGCCAACCCTTTGCAAATGGTTTGCATAAAATAAATAGAACATGCCATGAGGATATAGAACGACCAAGGGTTGGGGAGTTTCTCAAATCATTACACAATGGAGATGGAAAGCCAACCATTAGCTACAGGTGCAGCATTACAAAAATGACAAATGGCTTTGGGTCACCGTTTGCCTTCCTTTGCCACTTGGATAGAAGCCAAACTCTTTAAACTTTGCCTTAGTTGCCGAAAAAAGTGAAATGTAGATGAGTGGGCCCACTTGGAGAAAGTTGCGAATCGAAATTTCGCGAAACAGAGGTGAATTTGGCCTTTTTCCCTATATGCGCCGCGCCCAATTCTATATGCACCGCTTCACTTTGGAGGCTGTTTTGAGGCACCTGAATGAGTCCAAAATGTGCCCAAGTGTGCTTGTTAGAAATCCTAGCCTATCTAATTTCCAACCCAAGTGGAATTTATGAATTTGGTGCTCATTTTCCCCTCCAAATCTTCATTCTCCCAAGACTGCTTCCTGTGTGTCAAAACAGGGGCAAAGAGGTCATTTTTTGAGTGTTTTGGACCGCCTGGAGACTCAAATCATGCCCAAAATTCTTTTCCATGCACCAGTAGTCATGATTTTGCATGTTGAATCCAAAAATGCAAACCATTTGTAATTTGGAGCTCCCAATTCTAAGCGCCACGCCAGTGGCAACGCGCACAAGGAGAAAAAACCTGTTTTGTGCCCAAAAATTTGTTAAATGACCAAAAATGCCCCAAATTTCTTGAAATTTGGGTTGGATCTTCTCCATCAAGTACCATGCTAGGCTAAAGAGGTTTCTTCCAACATCTAAAGACGATCATGCTCCCTTTGCCTCTTTTGCTTCCTTATTGCCTTCTTTAGTTTTGCCTTTAAATTCCTTATTCGTGCCTTGCAAACATGATTGCGTGCCCAATAATGGTTTTTCATGTGTATGAGCATGTACTTGTCCTTGTTTTCTTTCACCAACAGCTCCTCTAAGTGGATGTTGATCCTCTCGAGCCAGTTCTCTCGATCAACCTCTATCTCCTGTTGAATGGGTGTCCTCTCATTTAGGCTTTATTGGGCAGCCTGCTGGTCATCACGGATGTTTTGCCACCTCTATGAGGCCTCCTGGGTGCATGTACCTCTGTTGGTGAATCATTGTGTGTCTCTTCTTCATGATCATATGACGGATCAGATGTCATGTCTACTGTATATGGACTGTGCTTGGACTACCCTTTGATGATGGTAGTGAAACTAGGTGTTGTTGTGATATCTGCCACCAAGGGGAACAAAGAAAAAAGGGAGTATTAGGAGGGGAATAATATGATGGGAATAGGGGTTATGGGGAGAATTTTTGTTTGGGGATATGTAGGAGGGTTTGGGGAATTGATAGGGTAGGGTTTTGGGGTTTAAATTGACAAATGAGTGGAGGGATAGGGGATAGGGTTTGGTAGTGTTTTAGGGTAGGGATAATAGGAAAAATGAGAAAGGGGGGATAGGGAAAAATGGTAAGAAAGGGAAAAATGAGGGGTGAAAACAGAGCCTTGGCATCAACACCACAATTTTTCAACCCAAGCAACGATGGCTTTGGTGTTTTCTAGTGGTTGGTTTTATGAATTTTAGTTGCCACTATAACTAGCCATGAACCACCATAACCTCCACAAAAATACATGAGCCATCAAGATTTAGAGCCTACCTGTCGATTTGAGGGGTTTCAAAGGAAACTTGAGGCAATCTAGCATGATTTTGGGCCTTTGTGGGTGTGCACCACGCGACAAACCCACTACGCCGCGCCCTAGGTGTGTGCTGCACCCATTGAAAATTTGCACTGTGGGGTGGCTGTGTGTGGGCTGCGCCCCTTTGTGTATGCGCCGCGCCCTGGAAACTACCTCCAACTTCACTCCAAACATGCACTTTGCCTCTCAAACACCTTGCTATGTTTCTAAATAACCTTGATTAGCACAATGACTTTGATTTTTGTGGAAACTTGTATATGGAGGATTTGAAGTCATGGGTTTAATTTTTCCTCTTCAAAAACCCATTTTGCTAATGTTGTGTTTCGACACTTTTTCACTGACTTAAAGCAACACTGATTTTCACTTTTCCCTTTGAAATTTTAGCTCCAATGGTGAAATTTTAGGCATTCTTTGCAGGGCTTGCATGATAGGGCATTTGGCCACGGAAACCATCATTGCACCTGAAGAAATCAACTGATGACTTTTTTGCAAATTTTATCACAAATGACACTGTTTGACTTTTCTTCAAAACAGAGTTTTGAAGAAGAGTAGAAGTCTATCCACATGACGATGAAACTCTCTGAATCATAACTTTGTAAGGGCCTCACTTTGGCCTGCATGGCTTTATTGGACATGGTTGAAGACCAAATTGATTTAATCCCTAGACCTAATGATCGAAAATGAATTTTGTCCATTAAAGGACTAGACCTTGACTGTCATGGACTTTAGTGATCATTGACAAAAGACCTGAGCTAGCAGGAGCTAGACATGAGGGGATATTACTAGCATGACCTTTTCCGTCAGATTATGGTATGCCCCTAGCGGAATGTAGCTGGGTGAATGGAGCGGGACACCTAAAAATGAAATGCATAAAGAGTTTTGATCTCTGATAGAGGACTGACAAGACTGACTCAAACAATATGTATATGGGTATTTATGTATTTTGTTTCATTCCACCATAAGTTTGGATCAGTGGTATCAAAGCGGTCTGCTATTTCTTTGTTTTTCTTTGCATTTCCTGAACGAGGCCAAGGTATAAGGAGTTAGGTCTTGATATGGTTGAACCTTTACAAGACCAGCCTCGCAAAACCTGAATGCCTCCCATGGCGAAAGAAGAGAAAGATCGGGGGTAGGAGATAATTTCAAAATACAGCTTGAGGAATCCCTAAAGTGATAGAGCAATGCGATTATGGATAACATTTCCAAGATCCTTCAACGACTACCCATAGGCGATGCATATCCATCCAACAGCCACTTTGGAGGTGCTACTCCTTTTAAGGTACAAGTTAACATTGATATTATGATATTTGAGGGTGAGATAAATGTAGACGCCATAGATAAATGATTTGGAAGGATATTTTTCAGTTCATGACTTTTCCAATTGGTAAAAGATTACTTTTTCACTTCTCAAAGCCACCCCACACATCAAGGATTGGTGGGAAACCTACTGTAAAAAAAGGACGAGAGGGAATCCTCACTTTTTTCAGCTACACCCACTTCGAATTATTTCAGAGATGCCATCAAGGAACAATATTACCCTGTCGATAGTTGTGAATATAAATACATAAAATGGACCACGCTACGCCAGGCGAGGGACTAAGATGTGCCAAAGTTTAAAAATGTTTTCCATACCCTTCACACAAAGTTGGGTATCAAGGATTCTGAGCGACATTTGGTACTCAAGTACTACGACTATCTACACAAGTATATCCAAGATGAGATGCAGTTCTTGGACATCTCCTCACTCGGCATGGTGTACCGATACACTATCAAGATTCAACATAATTTTAAATAAAAGAAGCTAGACTTTGGATCTGTGAATACGAAGCAAGGTAAAGGCACCCCCAAATCACAGAGAAAAGTGTAAAGCCAAGGTGGGGTGACCTATGAAAACCCACTGAAGTAGCAAGCAAATAACAACACCATGAAGACAAAGAAGGACATGGGAAAATGGTGTGAGTTCCATCAGAGCTCCACTCACAAGACAAGTGAGTGTATGGCCAAGAAGTCACTGGTGGATGAGCTGAAGGCTTATGAATCAGATGCATGTTCCGACTCTAAGTCAGAACCTGACAAAGGAAATGAAAAATGGAAGCAGATCATTAACACAGAGCCCAACGCCACCATGGCCATCACTAAGATCCAGAAGAATGAGCCTAAAGATCCAAAGGAGGGGCAACACCTCTTCCACTCACAAATTTGGGTGAAGGGTTCTCCGTTGTAGTTCATTGTCGACAACATGAGCCAAAAGAACCTCATTTCAATAGAGGTCATGAAGCAATTGGACATACCGACTACAACATATTTGTACTGGTATACCATCGGGTGGATTTACCAAGGACGAGATCTTTGCGTCAACCAACAATGTCACCTTCCCTACATCATCAATCCCTTCATGGATGAGGTACTGTGTGATGTTGCTCCTCTTGAATTTTGTGATGTATTATTAGGAAAACCATAGTTGTGGAAGAAACATGTTGTATATGAGTCTAGACCTCACTCTATGATTATTAATTTGGGCGATAAGTTGTATAGGATATCAGAGGTAGCCTTAGCTACCACCATCTCTTTGATCACTACAAAGAAATGCAGTAAGATCATTTCCCAGACCAGGAAATTTGTTTTCCTTATGATTTTCCTTTAGGAAAAGAAGAAATTTATGGCCACGGCTTCCAAACAAAACTCCTCCAAATAGAAGCAGTAGAGGAACAAGGTCGTTGAGGAGTACATGGACATTTTCACCTCACCTACAGGGGTACCTTTGCACTATCAGGGCAAGTACTCCATCGATCTAACCCTGAGCATGTCGCTACCCAATGGATTGATCTATTGACACTTTGTTCTAAAGGACGATGAGATCAAGAGGTAGATTCAAAATTTTTGCAAAAAGGGCACATCAAGCCAAGCTCATCACGATGTGGGACACTGATTATATTGGTAGAGAATAAGGATAGGACTTGGAGACTTTGTATTGACTATTGGGCGTTGAACAAGATCACTGTCCATAATAAGTAGCCAATCCCATAGATTGATGACCTTCTGGACCAGCTCAAAGGGGGCAAATATTTCAGCAAGATTGACTTGAAGTTCGATTATCACTAGGTCCTTATCGAACCCTCCGATGTGTGGAAGAATTCCTTCAAATGAAAGGAGGGCCTTTTCGAATGGTTGGTCATGCCTTTCAGATTGACAACTGCCTCATACACCTTCATGAGATTGATGGGCAGCATCTTGTGACCCTTCACCAATGCATTCGTGGTAGTGTATTAAGATAAAATCTTGATCTTCAACTATAGTTGGGAAGAGAACCTCCACTATATTCGACAAGTTCTTCAAAGCCTGCGATAACACAAGGTGTGTGCCAATTCAGAGAAATGAACTTTTAGCATGACCCAAGTTCAATATTTGGGGTACATCATTGATGATCAAGGTGTGCATGTGGACCCATCCAAGGTACAAGTCATTTAGGATTGGCCAACCCCAACCATTCTAACAGAGCTCCGCAACTTTTTGGGTCTTGCCAATTTCTATCGCAGGTTCATGTTGGGGTTCTCTGATATCACTTGGCCTTTATGTCAAGTCACTAAGGGAGGAGAGAAAGAAAATTTATTTTGGTCTGAATCCCAACAGAAAGCATTTTTTGAGTTGAAGCATCAACTCTACTCTACACCAGTGCTCACATTACTAGACCTGCAACAACCATTTCAAATCGAGACATATGCCTTTGACTATGCTATTGGTGCAGTTTTTACTCAGCAAGGGCATTCAGTGGCATATCATAGTGAGAAACTTTCAAACACAGTCTGAAAGTATCCCACATATGAAAAATAAATGTATTCCATTATAAAGGTCTGCTAACAATGGACATTACATTCTGGGGAAGGAAATGTTCATCCACACAAACCAACAACCCCTATAGTTCATACAGACACAAGGGAAGTTGCAAAATGATCGCCATCAGAAATGGTCCACATACCTGTAGCAATTTCACTTGAGCATTAAATACAAGAAGGGTAGCACCAACAATGTTGCAAACTACCTCAATCGACCACCGGTCATGGCGCTGACCACTATGCTCGACTCTTGTGGGCACGAGACTGCGGGGTGGCCACATATTTACAAGAGTGATCTAGAATCCAGTAGCACATACCAAACACTCCTGGAAGGTAAGAAAGTTTCAAATTTTCACCTCCAAGATGCACTTTTATCATGTTGAAAAGTGTGCAACAAGAAATGCTAAATTTAGAATGTGATAAAAATAGACTTGCTAAAAATAGCATGTCTAAAAATAACAATTTGGCCAGTGAGGTCAACTGCTAAAAATAGAAAGTTTTAAAAATAGCATTTCTAGGTCCCTTCCTATTTATAGCAGCCCCTAGTCTATCTATAGGAAGTAAAATTAATTTTGGTCTTAACAATAGTTTAAAATATTAATTAATTAATATCCATGAGTTAATTAATTATGAAAAATTAAACTTGAAGTCTTTATGAGATCATGCAATTATTTTCTCCCTTGATTTAGGAATTCATCCCTTGATTAAAGGAGATAAGGTTCAGTTCTATAATGAGAGAATCAGTTGACTTAGTTCTCTAACTAGTCAAGTCCAGTTAGATTATTTTAACAAGTTGTTAAAATAATAAAATATAGTTTGTTAATGCTTGCATGCATGTGACAACTATTATTTAAGATACTGAGGATTCACTCATGGATAACTGTTTGAATGTAAGTTCTGTCAGAGACCTAGTTGAGATCAGATGTGGGACAGTGTACTATCAGATGCTTAACTATTTCTAGTAAGTAGTTTTTGCATGGTTGAGGAACTAGTGTTCTCAAGGAAATAGTAGTTGGACCATTGGTTGTTTTTGGTATGTTGGAATTAATAGCATATGCTTTTGCTATTATTTCCTAAGCAAACTACGTAAGGACCATAGGGAAAGCCTATATAAATAGGGCTTGGGTGGTTCATGAGACATATCTTCATATCTTCATAGTTCATTGAGAACTGAATAGTTTGAGAGCTAATTCTTCTTGTATTGTGAAGAGGATTTCCACTTGATTGATAATACATAGTTGAGGTTTTATGCTGGTGCTTTCCCCTAGATATATCTTGTGTTATGTGTGATTAATTCTCTTGATTAGTTATGGATGTTTCTACTTGATGTTGCTCATGATTTCGATTATGCTTTCGCTTAATGATTTGTAGAAGTAGAACAAGTATTATGCTTTAGGACATTGCATATATCGGTTTGTTCTACAGGTGAAATTTCTACATGGTATCAGAGCTAGCTGATTTGTAGAAACATTCTACATGGTATCAGAGCACAGGTGATCAAGAAAGAACAATATACTAACAGGAGGAACTCGAAGTTTCTTATTCTTGTTATAGATCTCAAGTTCTTATCACATCTATTTCATCGATGGTGTTCAATGGTTTGAGGCTTGAGTATGCCCTTGATGGCAGCTCAAACTATATGGCTTGGAAGGATAACATGGAGGCAGTTTTGGAAGATAATGGTCTTAAGGATTTCATTGATCAAGAAGTCCCTAAGCCTACTGACAAGACTGAGCTAGTGGAATGGGGTAAGTGTGTGGCTAGAGCGAGGAGAATTCTCTTGGAGGGTGTTCGAGATCACATAGTCTCAAGCCTCCATGGGAAGGAGTCTCCATTTGCAATGCGGAAAACATTGAAAGGTTTATATCAGAATAGCAGTGATCAAAGGAAGTTGGCACTGAAGGACAAGCTTCGAAAGATCAAGTGTGAGAAGGGTGACTGTATTTCTACATTCTTGAACAAGCTCACCACCTGCAGATATGAGCTTGCAAGCGTAGGAGTCACTACAGCTAATGAGGATATGGTGAGTCTAGCACTCCTTGGCCTTCCTAAGAGCTGGCATAGCTACCAGGACTCAGTGAATGGAAGGGGAAAACTGCCAGATTAGGAACGACAATGGTCAGATTTGATGCAGGAGGAGATCAGACAGAGCACTGGGGATGGAGCTTCTTCATCAAAACATGATGATGAAGAGAACTTGGCTTTAGCTTGTAAAGCTAAGAAAGGGAAAGGGAAAGCATCCCATTCCAAGTCTTCTCAAGGAGGGAAGAAGTTTGACAAGTTGAAGGTGAGATGCTTTCGTTGTCATGAGTTGGGTCATTATGCTAATAATTGCCCAAAGAGGAATTCCAAGAAAAAAGATTCCTCCAAGGAATCTGATGATGATGCACTAGCTTCACAGTTTGAGACGGATTTTTCACTTAACGCATGCATGGTTTCATCCAGCATGGGATGTGTTTGGTATTTGGATAGTGGAGCTTCTTTCCACATGTCAGGTGACAAGAATCTTTTCATCACTTTGCAGGAGAAGGATCTCTAGACACGGATCGAGATGGGCGATGACGGAAAGTACTGTGTCTCAGGTAGAGGTACGGTTATGTTTCAGAGGGAGCATGATGGTTCTCCCCTCACTCTTTCTAATGTTATGTATGTACCAGGGCTGAAAAAGAATCTTGTGTCTATTGCTATGCTTGAGGATAAAGGCTATGATGTAGTCTTTAGTTTGGGAAAGGATTTCCTAAAGCATATCGACCCTGGACAGACCAAACAGATTGGGATTCGAATTAAGAATATCTACAAGTTATAGGTAGAAGATTGTGCTAATCTCATTTCCAAGGAAGAAGTGGTGCATGGCCAAAATATTGGTGAGTTATGGCATAGGAGACTGGGCCACTTGCATCATGGGGCCTTGAAGATCATGCAACAAATTTCTATCAGATTACCCAAGTGCAAACTGGAGCAAACAAGCATATGCAAAGGTTGTACTCTGGGTAAATATGCGAAGGCTTCCTTTCATGATTGGGATGGTAGAGCAGGAACAATTCTAGATCAAGTTCATTCAAATGTATGTGGGCCCTTTTCTACAGCCTCCACCGCGAAGAAAAGGTACTTTGTTATTTTTATAGATGATTTTTCTCGTAGATGTTGGATCTACTTCATGCAAAAGAAGGATCAAACCTTCTTGAAGTTTTGTGAGTGTAAAGCTTTGGCAGAGAAAGAATGAGGGAGGAAGATAAAGGCCTTGTGGAGTGATAACGGTGGAGAGTATGTTTCCCATCAGTTTAAAGAATTTTGTGCTTCAGAAGGAATTAAACGGGAACTCATGGCACCTCATAACCCACAACAGAATGGGGTGGCCAAAAGGAAGAACAGATCTATTGTGGGAGCAGCTCGAGCGATGCTGCATGACCAAAGCCTACCACTTCATCTGTGGGTTGAGGCATGCAATATAGCAGTGTATCTTCAGAATAGAAGTCCTCATCATATTTTGGGGATGAAGACACCTATAGAGGCTTTTTCAAGGAAGCAGACTGATGTGAGTCACTTCCATATCTTTGGATCACTAGTTTACTGTCATGTGACCAAAGATGCTCAGAAGAAGCTAGACCCAACAACTAAGTTGGGAATACTTGTGGGGTATACAGAATCACCTCACAACTATTGGGTGTTTCTGCTTGCCAGTCAGAGGACAGTAGTGCGCAGGGATTTGAAGTTCGATGAGCAGTAATCCATGCGGGAGTCACTTGAGAAGTAGCTCAAGTTGCATGGTGATGATGAGGAACTACTAGTTCCTAAGGAGGAGGAGCCTCCTGATGATGCAAAGAAGCCACATGTAGAGATTCCAGTGGTGGAGATCACCACTACTGGAAAGTCTTCTAGAGAGGGGTAGAAACGCTCTTGGGAAGTTGACAAATTGATGTAGGATGCAATAGAGAATGTGGGGTAGCCATCCTCTCATCGCAGACATAGGAGATATCTTGATAGATACACTGGCTACATGGCCCTGGTTGGGGAGTGTGTAGAGACCGAGCCTTCTTCTTTTGAGGAGGCAGTGCAGCAGCCAGTTTGGATGGATTCGATGGTAGAGGAGTATGATTCTATCATGAGGAACAGTGTATGGGATGTTGTTCCTAGAAAGGGGAACAAGTCAGTGGTTACTTCCCAATGGATTTACAAGGTAAAGCAAGCAGCTGGTGGCAATATTGAGAAATATAAGGCAAGATTTATTGCCCGTGGTTTCTCATAGGTTGAGGGGATTGACTATGATGAGACCTTTGCTCCTGTTGCAAGGTACTCATCAATCAGATCAATTCTAGCACTATCAGCACAGATGGGTTGGAAGATCCATTAGATGGATGTGAAGACAACTTTCCTCAATGGGGAGATTGAGGAAGAGGTATACATTGAGCAGCCCAAAGGGTTTGAGACCTTCAATCATGAGTCACATGTGTGTCGGCTCAAGTGAGCATTGTATGGGATGAAGTAAGCACCCCGTGCTTGGTATGCCAGGATTGACAGCTATTTCACCGGGTTGGGCTTCACCAAGAGTGTTATAGCTCCAAATCTCACCAGTATGGTTTGTGATGCTTCAGTCATGGCCTAGGGCAACCCCTCCTTCCAGACCTGGTCATATATCTAAAAAACAGTGTTTTATTCCCTGTACGCGACATTGCCCTGAGTTAAACGCGTGTATACGCGGGTTCTCCATAGCTAACCCGCGTATATGTATTAAAACACTTAAAAAATATAAAAATTCTTTATTTTCGGGCGGAGATCGCGGGTTTTACCTGCTGATCACCTGTTAGTGCCCGTGGCCTCAACT
>APFE030398520.1:0-69466 GCA_000404065.3 Pinus taeda | reverse complement strand
GAATACAGTGTAAATTTGCCTTTTCTCCTTGAGAATGTCTGCCCCCCTGCCTCTGAAATATCTTCCTCTTCCTCTTTGTCCACCTCTTCTTCTTGTAGAATCTTGAGCAGGATGCTTTTCTTTATGAGCAAGGGACACAGTCTCTTCAGAAGATTCAGGGGTTGTCTTCTTTCCAAAAGCTTTCGCTCTTTCAGCAAACTTTTTCACAAGAGAGTCAAAGGTTATATCTTTGAGATTTCCATTTGCTTGCAATGACTCAAGATAATTGAAGTAAGTAGGATAAAGTGCCTTGAGAAAAGCAATAAGAGGAATATCCAATTCAACCTTAGTAGATTTTAAATCATGCATTATGGACTTAACTTCAGATGCAAGAGCAAGAGGATCATTATTTTGCAGTTCAAGAGTGAAGAGTTTAATCATGAGTTGAACGACTTCAAGTGCAGAATGTGAGTCATAGAGTTCTTTGAGCTTTTGTAAAGCTTCAAAGGCAATTGAATATGACAAAAAATGGCGACTCACCTCTTCATTTACAGATGCTGCGATTAATGCATAAGCTTTGCTATTCTTGTTTTCCCAAATGACGAGCTCTTTGTTTGAGGTAGGCTGTACTGGGTCATTGTCTCCTTCTCTGACACACACTCCTTTCCACAACTCATTGAAAATGAGGATGTGTTTTATCATCTGGGACCATTCGGGATAGTTCTCCTTGCTAGTGAGAACTATTCCCACCATGGATATGATTGAATGCATTCTGTAAAAAAAAATACTTCTACTGATAGAAAAATACTTCTGCTGTTAATGTATAAAATTGTACTTTTCATGGAGGAAAAAGTGCATCTCTGGTGTAAAAATTGTAAAAAGATTGCACTCTTATATATATAGGACAAAGGTATTACCAATTCCTATATGGTGGAGATGATATCACTCGTGCAATGTACGAAATAATACAATGTTTAAACAATACATATGGCTGCATTAAAAAATACATATGGCTACCTTTCAGGACATATCTAACGCAGAGGTATCAACACCATTCAAAAGTACCATTCAAGGGAAGCGACTTCTCTCACTTCAAACATTCATCAGTCTCTGGATTCTCCGTGCATCAGCAGCATACCATGTCCACGCAAAGGTATCAAAAAGACAATAACATAACCACGCATATCAGCTGTCTCAAATATTCACTCATGCACATCAAAACCATGCATCAGCAGCAGCATACCATGTCATGCTTCATGCATCAGCAGCACATCAAAACAATCCCCAATCCTTTCACACGTCAAGCCAACAACGTGAACTATGAAGCCATCGAAGTGAACTGGGCAACATTCATTCGGGCTGGCAAGTTCCAAGGAGAATCCGTGAACGCTAGTGGCTAAGTCGTAGCGAGCAGGTAGACCGGAAACAGAAATATTAAGGTATTACAACAGTGATCAACGTATGAAGTATGGCAGCGTGAAGCATACACAAGTATTTGTGGGAGCGGATTTATTAAAAACACAGTGTAGTATTCAACGGGAGGCAAATCGTAGTTAGGAGAGGGTCGAGAGGCTGAGGCTCCATATTGCAACATTCAACAGAGGTAATGTGAATTACAAGAGGTGGGACAACGTTGAGGTATGGAGACGGGGCTCGTTTCCCAGCAGCTATTTTAACCAGAAACGTCCAACGTTCAAACCTATGAAACGTTCATCGTTCAGACATAGATATCAATACCATATCAGAGGAGCGTTCAATGGAATGGTGCGACTGAAACAAGTCAAAACCAGCGTTCAATTATAATTTCAGAACATTCACAAAAAAAAAATTAACGTACAGCGCTTCTTACAATACAGTATGGGCAGCGCTAGACAAAACAACGCTCCAGAAGAGTAGGGTGCAGGTTTTATAAAAGAAATATGGCAAACAGACAAAGGAGTTACAAAGAGCATGAGAGCAAAAAAAGGAGCTGGCTCTGATACCATGTCAAGCTAGGCAGTAACTCCATTAGGCAGAAAAACTGATTCGTATTATTCCATCAGGTATGTCTTTGTTATATACAATAGGGTGTGACTATTCAGTTCATCTCCTGATGACTATTCACATTCCTAATTTAATTTTTTACATAAATTCACCCAATCATGAAGATTACGTGTCAACAGTTTTTTCCCTCTTTATTGATAGTTGATGTGAGCTGTGCAGGAAATCTAGACTGTGAAGATCAACGGGCGTTTGGGGAAGTTCTCGGTTGAACCAGCCAACTCCCGACAAGCATTTTCTTGAATAGCCCAACCAGTTTTGGTCCTGGGTTTATCATTTAAATTTATCCTTTGAATGCATGAGAGGTTTTTTGAAGTATCTCATCGTAAATCTAAAATTTTGAAAATATTTCTGTGGATTATTGACAAATCTGGCTGCTTAGAGTTGTAAATCTGTAAATATTGTAATTGATTTGTAGGGTTTTAGTTTTAATCCTTGCATATATTATTTCTGGGTATTTTTGCTTTTGTTGTGACAGGTTTTGAAGTTGAGGATATAATCTTGTCCTGAAAGCCAAATCTAGGCCCTGGAGGGTAAGATTTGGCCTCAGCATCATTTTTGCAGGGATAATCTTCAACGGATTTTCAATTTATTTTTTTTTAGGGAATTTGAGGGTTTATCATAGCTGTTTTGCTATCTGAGGGTTTCAATTTTAGTCGCTTTCAGATCTGGAAGTCTTTGAGAAGGTTTCATTTGTGTTGCAAGAAAAAGTTTCTAAATTTTTTATTGTTGTGGACTAGGTAAAACCCTTTCTGCTTTACCATCCCCAGATCTGTTACCATCTGCATTGATCCACTTGCTACTTGGTTCCAAAGCCTTACACGCTGCCATACACCTGCACTCCCCTTTCAAACGTTGTCCTGCCATATCACGTAGTCATCTTTTCTCTGCGTCCAACCTGTGTCCTTGTCTCTCTATCATTGTCACGCTGGCCATTCCTTCCCTGTCCCTCAACTCCTCCTCATGCCTTCTCTCTTACCTGCTACGTGTTTCGCCCATCGTGCTACCCACGCAGCTTAGAAACCTCACGCAGCCTTGTCCTCTCCACGTCCACACAGCTGCCTCAGTTCCATGCATACTTGCATGTTATCCATCTGTTTGCAACCTTCAGCTGCCATCGCACTTGCACACGCAACAACTCAGCAATCTCCTCTACACGGTCAGTTTTTCACATTGCTCTCCCTTCCACCGTCGAGATTGCATCAAGCTGCCTGCAGTCAATCCGCTGCCCACCTGCGTGCTCCATTTCTGTTGTAAACTCGTCGAGTGTCATCCCTCGCTTGCCCATCCACGCATATCATCTTCTACCCACGCCTTTCTTGCATCTGTTGCTCCATCACGCAGCTCCAACCTTTACCTACTAGCCTCCAGCGTCCATGCTGTCACTCCGGCATCGAACTCATTTTCCCGCCATCGACTCTTCATGCCTTTGACCTGCAGAGAAAGAAAAAAACGCATTTCAATTTTTGGTTAGGTTTTGTTTTTATTTTTTTATTTTATTTTTAGGATCTAAGTTAGCATATATTTGATATATTTAGATTTTAGTTTTAGAAATTAAAATTTTTGTTTAGTTTAGTTTTGTGATCTTAATTTTCATTTATTTTTTTTGCTTAATTCAGTTTTGTTTTATTTGAAAATATAAAAATATAAAAAAGGCATAATATTTATCATTTTTATATAGTTAAACATGCTTAAATGTTTATTTGAAGATGAGCTATATGAAAGTGGTAACTGATTAGCATTTAAAATTGCATGGTTATTTAAAGCATTTAATCTTTTGAATTTTAATTGCTGGAATATTGTTAAGGCATTGTGCATTTATTGATTATCTCGCATTTGGTAAAATTATTTTTGTTTAGGTTATTTGATGATAAATGATTATTTTACAAGGTTCATATTTCTGCAACATTTAATAAACAATCATTTAATCATTAACTCCATAAGGCACTGGTACATTAATTTCTAAAATCAATCAGGTGCTAAATTGCCTTGTAGTGTCTCCCAACTCAACTGGTCCGCAATTGGTCTTCCTTTATCCCATAGGGTCTACCCCCCTTAGCCTCGGGAGACTGCTTAAACGGAGAGATCGGGGATCAGGGTGACAGCCCCTGGTCTGAGCGTTGTCACGCTGCCCAGACAATCTATGCGACAACAGTCCCCAAGCCCACAATTGAATTTACGTGTAACACTCCCAGCCCTCTACTGCATTATTTTGGCTATTAGTCGGGTATACCACACTCAGTGACCCTTTGTAACTGATGTATAGAGGGTTGTCCCCCTTATTTATTAGCTTTGGCTATGCCTCCAACCAACATTTTGATGGCATATTTTTGTGTCTATTATTGTTGAATAGTGCCACCTGGTTATTTTCTTTTTTTTCTCATTTTGGGCATTGTGATATGCACATCTAATTGCATTTTACTGTGAATGCAGAGCTGTTTAATTTTTACACAGAATAATTAAAGTGCACGCATTACAATAAAAATACATACATAACACAAAAAATGGTACATAAGGAATCACAACATAAATGAAATGAAATTTATAATGGCATTTATCTGTTAAGCTTCCAACTGGCTGCAGAACTTCGATGTTCCTCTCAACCATAGACTGTATTGTTCTTTTTCATTCAACAATGGTTCATCCTTGAGCTGGGGCTTCAACACCATGCAATACTAGCTTAGCCAAATCCACGTACACATCTGGTACCATTAATCGAATAAGTTTCCAAACTCTAGCAACCTCCTACCTATAGGATCACGCCCCCAATCAACCTGCACCCAAGAATGCACACCCTTCTCTACACTTGTGATCCCTCAACCTATGCGACCACCTCCTGGGCCCTTGGATAACATTCATTAGACACCCTTTGTTTAAGGCTATGGGCCACATTAGTGTTAGTGGGCGCCCACTAACAATAGTGTGGTCCATAGACTTAAACTAACAGTGTCTAATGAATGACATCCAAGGGTCATTGCATCCCTACGTCAATTTTAGACAACATTTCTCCAAAAGGTAATAAGGTGGCAACAATTAACATATCTCCATTAGGATCATATGTTAGGCAGAGCAACCAACTCAACAACATCCACCTTAAGATTTCCTTGGCAACAAAAGTAAGAAATTGCCAACACATCCATAACATTCCCCTTTAAAATTATCGTGGGGAACCAAATATGGAATTTTGGCCTAAAGGATATTTATCCCATTGGAGCATATGGGTTGAGTAAGAGCATTCGTGCACAATATGTTCAGCGTCGAAAATAAGAATCTTCATCATGTGAATTGTTTAACACTTCAAGCCCATTAATGTAGAGAGCATCACTAGAGGATTTATCTCTTTACTTGTGTACAACTTGGAAAGTGAACACTTGAATTGGATACATTATCTTGTAGATTAGGCACATGATTCAAGAAATTAACAAAAAATCAGAAAAATTGGCAAACATTTCAATTGTTTTACTCCTCTAATCAAACCTACTTGTAACGAAGTTTTGTAACTATATTTACACAAGCGGGCCTCCCCTATGCAGTTCCGCTTCATTAAAATGTAACTTCTTGTACTAATTCAGGTTTCTTAGTTCACATTGGACACGAACTAGCTTGCATGACTTCCCCTAAACACCTAGCATGAATGTTAGTACCCACCTAGGCCCTCGATTATTCATGTGGTTCCTCACTATGCTTGAAGAGCTTGTATCATGTAAGCTTAGAGAATTTCCTAGAGGATTCAGATGATATAAGTGAGAAATTAATGCTGGACTTGGTGGTATTCATTCTATTTTGGTGTGTTTATTTCTCGTAGCATCGGTTATGCTCTAAGCATCAAAATTTGCAAGGATGTTTGGACACATGTATTCCACAATACCCAATATCGTTTTTGCGAAATTCCACCCGGAGACTGTTTTATTAAAATAATTAATTATTTTTAATGGAGACCTAAGTCTAAACTTGGGGATATAAAATAATTAAAGGGTATTAATCTAACTGTGGGTGAAACTTCTAGAAGAAGACGAGAATCAAACCAAAATTATCTAAGCCATTGATTAGGATCTAATCTGGGTGTTGGTTCTCAACAGAAAAAGTATAAGAGGAGGCTTCATGGGCATTTAGAAAACACATCGAGAAAAGTTCAAAAGATTGAGTTTCTGAAGCACGGCAGTTCCCAAGTAGAGAATTCAAAGTGATCTTTTCTAGTGAGGGGAAGGGATAGTTTCGGTTGGATATTTCTCCTGATCTAGGAGTGCTCAGTAGAGGAGGCAGGGAGAGATCCGGGAGACGCAGCGCAGAGACTAACCTGACTAGCGTAGGATGAGGCAAAGGCAGCGCAGAGCCTTAAGGAGGTCCATATTTTGTTGGAGGAATCGATTTCTGAAGCCGAAACCCAGCGTGTGAGACCGGGAGGTGGAAATCGATGTTTCTGGGAGGCAAATTGATCAGCAGAGGGAGTGACATGATAGTGTGAGGTACTTCTCACTATTCATCTATCGGTGATATTCTCTATACTGGATAGCTAGCAAGGCATCCAATGATTTTATTCAGAAAACTACAGCATAATAATAAAGCCCTCAGTTGCTGCACTGGTTTTCCTGCATTGGGTTTTTCCGAGGACATTTGTCCAAAAACAATAGTGTAATGTGTTGTGTATATCTTTCTTGCTCAGTTTCTTGTTTCCAGTTATAATTTAATTGTGAAGACTGGGGTGTATTAGTTTCGGCGTTTACTCCAGGAAACAACAAATAAGTTTTTTAGTAATTAACAAATAGAAGGTGTTGATACTCTATTCCTTGCAGTGTCTCATATTCATTCTAGTAATACAAGATTCCTTTGTTGTTACATGTTCAATATTCATTTCTCTTATGTTCTAAGCTTGCACTTGGATAGTCTATTAATGATTTCTTCTGTGTCTAATGCCAGATAACTGTCATCTTATCTCTGCATTGATAAATTAGATTTGCTATTGAATAAGTTATTCATGTCTTCTTCTATGTCTAATGCCAGATAACTATCATGTTATCTCTGCGTTGATAAATTAGATTTGCAAGCTTCTTTTACTGCATGTAGCTAGCCATTCATATGTTTTTATATATGCATATGCCGGTATAGTCAGTATTCTCCATCTATCCATTGAATCTATAAACTATTGAGCATTAGTGGTCTAAAGCCTTGTCAAGCTGAGGGTGTTACATGCATGTCCGGAGTGAAAACAAAGGTGAAACAGTTATCTGGCTTGATCCAAACCTTCATCCATTCCAATAGTTCAGAGAAAAATATTGAAGATTATATGTTACCAGGCATCTCCGAGCTACAACCTAGGAGAGTTTCCTGGAGTGATAACAGAAGGAACTTAATCAGTTGTTGCAGTGGTGATTCGGGTAATCAAATTTTCACATGGAATCATGGATGCAGGTGAAGCAAGAGAGGAGAGTCGGAAGAGCCCAACACTAAAGAGAAGAAGGCAAGTCGAAGTGTTGCATAAGCAGCAAATCAAATCCCTAGAGGTATTGTGTAGTCCAGGCCATGACGACAAGATTTTCATGGAAAATCTTTGGTTGAGTGAGTTGAAAAAGAGGTAGGATTTCCAAATCGAAATTTGTCAGTGGCAAAGGGAGCAGTGTAGCATTAGATTTGGTGCAAAGCAGGCTTCAGGTGGGAACCATTTTTCTGCAGCAATTGTCGAGCAGAAAAAACATCAGAAGGAAGAAGAGAGACACTTGAGGGAATTTCTTCCTCAGATAATTTATACCCGGGGAATTCAAATTCTCCTTTGTAGAGCAATAGCGAGAGGCAACAGATCTACTGACTCCAGCAGGGAATGCGTAGGCTAGCCCAACAATAGCATAGAGGAGAGAGGAGGTCATTTGATTGTTTTGGCACGGATGGCAGCCAATGGGTTAAGAGATCAGGATCAGTTGGATGGTGCATCCAACTATGTGATCTGGAAAGGTAGGATGTCAGGTATTTTGGATGAACATTTTCTCAAGGTCTACGTTGACAGTGTGGTAGTTGAGCCCGCGAATTTAGATCCACTCAAAACGTACCAGGGAGAGAGGGCAAAGGTCAAGCAGAAGATCCTCGATGGAGTGAAGGATCATGTAGTCTGTCACATCTCAAGCAAAGGGACTGTCCACATTATATCAGGGATATTCCGAGTAGTGGAAGATGTACTTGGAGCAGAAGATGAGATCCACATATATGCATAAGGGGGAACGCATTGCTTTTTTCCTTGCAAAGCTTCAAGAAACCTGAGACAAGTTGGTAGTTGTGGGTTCAACAACTCAGCCTATCGAGATGGTGAGGCTGGCTCTAAATTCAGTCTCAGAGGAATGGCACGTGTTTGTCTAGAGTATCCTGGGCGGAGAATATTGCCAAATTGGGAAGGAATGTGGGCCGCTCTTAATTAGGAAGAGATAAGGAGAGAATTAGTCAAGTGCAAACTTAACAGTAGCAGCAACAGTAGTGGAACGAAGCCGAAGGAGGATAAAAATTCAACCATCGCGTTTAAGGGGCAATAGGAGCAGTGGAAGAAGAAGAAAGATATTTCGAAGATCAAGTGCTTCCAGTATGGCGAACATGGTTATTACGCTACACAGTGTACTCTAAAAATGAGGACAAGGACAAGAAGCATGATCTAAAGGCTACATCTGCACAAATCGAGGAGGGGGAGTTTTCCATGATCGCCCAGAGTTGGGGTGATATAGAACTGTAGTTCGAAAGAACTGAAGTTGGGCAGGATCCTTGACGAGTCTACCTCTTGGACCAGTGTCAGTTGGTGCAGAGGAGTGTCAGAGTGACAGTTGCAGTGGCTAGGAGCGTCAGAGTGACAGTTGCAGTGGCTAGGAGCGTCAAAGACTGAGCAGTGCGGCGCTAGAGTTGGCAGCGGTGCAGTTGGCACAGAGTAGAGCCAGCAACAGCACAAAGGCTTCAAAGGGTCAGCGCAAAGACTAGCAGCAGCCAGAACTCCAGTGACAGACGCATCATGTTGAACACTAGTTCAGTAATTTTGGATAATTTTCCGTTGTTGATGTAGTAACAATAGCAATTGGAGAAGGTTCTAGTGTAGGTGCAGTGTTGGTAGTGGTAGGGCCAACAATCGCACAGATGCAGAATTTGAGAGGGAGTTGCAATACGGATGCAGTTTTGGTAGTGGCAGTGTTAGCTGTAGTACATATGCAGAATTTGCACAATAGTTTATGGGCAGCGATGTAGGACATCAGCAGCATAGAGGGAGATTTTACAGAGCCAGGGTGATGCTTTAGTATGTTGCATTACTAGAGCACATTCATCGCTAACAAGGAGTGTTGATTTCTGGTAGCATTGTATGTGCTCTAAGCCACAAAGTTTGCAAGGAGGCTTGGACACATGTATTCCACAATACCCAAAAATCGTTTTGGGAAATTCCACCTGGAGAGAGTTTTATTAAAATAATTAATTATTTTTAATTGAGGCCTAACTCTAAACTTAGGGAATTAAAAGAATTAAAGGGTATTAATCTAACTGTGGGAGAAACTTCTAGAAGAAGATGAGGATCAAGCCAAAATGATATGAGCAATTGTGTAATATCCCTAACCTGGAATATCCCTCAAACCCCAACAAAACTCCAACCAAATACATGCAAATAAGATGACAAAATGACAGTGGTACATCATAAAATAATGTAGACAGGAAATATAAGCAGATACTCAAGAAATGCAGCGTAAAATGCTAAGTCATTTTATTATACTGAACAATAAGATAAGTACAGGAGGTGATCAGAAAGATGGCACCTCGACTTGCACAAGGCAAGTGAAGAAATACTCTCAAAATAACAAAGAATGGCCTCTCTGCATGGATGTTGTTGCTATGCTGCTGCTGCTACTAGGAAACAACTGATGATTTGGGGTTGCTCCCCTCCTCGGAATAAGCTGAAACTCTGGATTCGAGCTCTACTCAAGAAACCAGAAAGCTCTCCTGGAATATCCGACCACCGAAAATCACCCCCTTGGGGATTTTGCGCAGTTCCTCGAAGCTTTGCGCTGCCACTAAAGGAAACCCCTCTAAACTCTGCCTGAAACCCTGCCAAAATCCTCCAATAGACAAGGGCTGGTCCCTTGCTCAATCACCTAGCATAAATCCTCCTGCAAACCCCAATCCAACACTACTGCCAGAAAGAACTGCGTCCCTCCCTCAATGCTGCGTAGTCCTTCAAAACGCTGATGAAACTACTTCTGAAATGCTGATAAAACTATTACTGAAATGCCAATGGAAATAACTTGCCCGAGCAGGCACTCGAAGGCCCCCAGGGCTAAGGGTGAGATCTTCGAACGGAGACACTCAATGCACTAAACAGTGCTGCAGACTAGCTAAACAGCCAACGTGCTCAAAAGTCGAAGCGAATAGCTCAAAATGCACATAACACAATGATCCAAAATGATGGGGCTCCTCTCTATCTTATAGCCTCTGCCTCTCACAATCCTTAGGCTCACCTCCTCCTACGTGATTCCCCTCTTGCCACATGTTTCTTTCCTCCTACGCAGTCCCTCCATGTGTCTATGTGGGCCCCATTTCTGTGTCCCCCTTTGGCCCCCTTGGCTCCCCTTTAAGTCACAATGTTGTGCTACTAGGAAGTGACTTTTTATTCTTAAAGTGAGTTATGTCCCCCGTCCTCACTTTTTTATTTACAAATAATTATAGAAGGCAAAAATTGGACAAAATCGAATATTCCAATTAGTCATGGCTAATTAGGAATATTACAGTCTCCCCCAGCAAAATGTTTCTTGTCCTCAAGCAACTAAAGTGATGGATGCTGCAAGATCTTCTCACTCTCCCAAGTGGCATCCTCGTCCGGTAATTCTTCCACCTCACCAAGAATTCCCGGACCGTCCTGCTCTGCAGCTGCCTCTCCCTGGTATCAATGATAGTCTTTGGCTGCAATACCAAATGCCCCTCGTCATCCATGGGTGGTAGCTCATCTGTCACTGTCACCTGCTACCCCAATGCCTTTTTCAGGCATGATACATGAAAAATGTTATGAATCTTGCTGCCTTGGGGTAGCTCCAACTCATATGCAACCTGTCCAACCCTGTGTATCACCCTGTACGGCCCATAAAAGCGGGGCTTGAGCTTCTCTGCCCCCTTTTAATTTAGTGACGACTGTCGGTATGGCTATAATCGTAGGTAGACAATCTCCCCTACCTCGAAATGTATCTCCACCCGACCCTTGTTGGCATACAGCTTCTGTTGGTTCTGTGTTGTAGCCATGTTATCCTTGAGAGCTCGGAGAATATCCTGACTCTCTTAGATCCAAATCTTGGCTCTGGGAGCCTTGCTATCACCAAACATCACGTTAGCAAAAGATAAAGGATGATACCCGTATAAGGCATAGAATGGTGACATACCAATGGACATGTGATGTCAAGTATTGTAGTAGAACTCCCCTAGATGCAGCCACCTCAACCATGCTCGCTGCTGCCCGCTGACATAGTTATGCAAGTAGCCCTCGGGCCACTTGTTAACTATCTCTGTCTACCCATCCGTCTGTGGGTGATAACTGGTACTCGGTGTCAACTCCGTCCCCACCAATCGGAAAAGCTCTTGCCAAAACCCGCCCATGAAACGGCTGTCCCTATCACTAACGATGGTCTTAGGAAGACCATGTAGCTTGAAGATCTCTATGAAGAACAGCTCGGCCACCCGTGCTACTGTATAGTGTGCAAATATGGCAAAAAAGTGTGCATAATTCGTCAGTGGATGAACGACGACAAAGATACAATCCTTGCCCTGTACCATGGGCAACCCCGTGATAAAGTCCATCGAAATACTCTCCCATTTCCCCTCCGAAATGGGAAGAGGCTGCAATAATCCCACGAGATGGCTCATCTCTCCCTTGTTCCTCTGACAAACAACGCACTCCCGGATGTGCTGGAGTACATCCGCATTGAGGCCCTTCCATCAGAACCTCTCCCTAATGGCCCTGTAGGTTTTGGTAAACCCCTGATGTCCTGCCAATGGCGAATCATGTGATGCCTGGAGTATCTTCTTCTTGAGCTGAGACCCCTCAGTCAAGAAGATCCAGACCCTGTAATAGATGATCTCATCGACCACCCTGTATCTGTCTTCTGCCACCTGCCCATCCAGAACCTCACATGCAAACTTGTCCTTGGAGTACGCAACTGAGAGTCGAGCCCTCTAATCTATATCCAAGCTCATAAGAGACAACGTGGCTGGTCTACGTGAAAGGGCATATGCTACCACGTTGTTCTTACCCTCGACATACTCAATGTCAAAGTCATATGCTTGGATCTTGCTGATCCACTTCTGCTACCTCTCCTGTAGCTGCTTCTGCTCCAAAAAGAACTTGAGGTTGTTGTGGTCAGTCTTCACCCTTAACCTGTTACCCACCAAATACTGTCGGTACTTAGCCAATGCATGCATGATGGCCAACATCTCCTTGTCGTATATAGAATACAACCTCTTGTGCAGAAGGAGCTTCCGACTCTCAAAGGCTATAGGGTGACCTCCCTGCATAAACATTGCGTCGATCCCCTCTCCTGACGCATCACACTCCAAAACAAATGGCTACGTAAAATCTGGCAATGCAAGCACTGGGCAGCTGCTCATAACCTCCTTGAGCCTGTCAAAGGCTCGTTGCGCTGTATCTGACCAATTGAATGCCCCCTTCCTTGTCAAATATGTCAGGGGTGCAGCAAGCTGCGAGAAACCTTTGACGAACTTCCGGTAGTAAGTACAAATGCCAATAAATCCTCGAAGTTCCGTCACATTTCTCAACTCCGGCCATTCTCTGATGGCCCTGATCTTCTCCTCGTGGACTCTCACTCCGTCCATCCCTATGATGCGTCCCAGATACAACACCTCCGTCAACCCAAACTCGCACTTGGAGAGTTTGGCATAGAACTGCTGCTCCTGTAAGATACAAAATACCGTCTCAATGTGCTGGAGATGCTCCTCCCAAGTCCTGCTGTAAATGAGAATGTCATCAAAGAATACCAACACAAACTTCCTCAAGTGACTACGGAAGATGTGATTCATGCAGGACTGAAATGTAGCGGGGGCATTGGTTAGCCCAAAAGGCATCACCAAGAACTCAAAGTGCCCATAGTGACACCTGAAGGCGATCTTGGGAATGTCCTGCTCCCTTACGCGAATCTGATGGTACCCCGATCTCAAATCAATCTTTGAGAAGAATCGTGCTCCCCTCAACTCGTCCATCAACTCATCGATCCTGGGTATGGGGTACCTGTTCTTCAGGGTCTTCTTGTTCAGGGCCCTGTAGTCAATGCACATCCTCAATGTGCCGTCCTTCTTCTTCACCAACACCACAGAAGAAGCAAAAGGACTCGTGTTCGGTCGAATGTGCCCAAGAGCCAACAACTCCTGGATAGCCCCCTCAATCTCATCCCGATAGGCCTTGGGGTGCTTATAGGGGGTAGTTATCATTTCCTGTATGCGCTGCTCAAGCTCGATGGTGTGCTCAAACCCTCGATCTGGTGGCTGTCCTGGTGGAATCTCCCCAAACACTGGCATACCGATCAAGGATGGACTATATCTCTGGATGTACCGTCTACCCTGTAGTCCCTGCCTCTGATGCACGCAGCTCCACTGCCCACTTTATGTCTCGCTTCCGGAAGACTGCCTCCATCCTATGAGCCGACATAGTCTGAGGCGGATATGTGTGATGTTCTCGTATCTTCTCATGCCTCCCTGTCTTCTCATCATCCCACTCCATCTCTAGGGTCTTCCAATCCTTCGTGAGCTTCCCTAGAGTAATAAGCCACTGAACATCCAGTATCATGTTGGTGTCCAGGATATCGACCACGAACAAGTGGTCAATCAATGTGTAGGTGCCCATCGTCACTGAAAGCTCTGGAAAATAACGAGCACACGTCATGGTCAGATCTCCTAGGACCAAATGTAACAACCCATCTAATTGACCCATTAATAAAAATGTTAAACTTTAGAATATATGAAGATGATATATATATACATAAAACTTTATGTTATATAGTTAGACTTTACAAATTATAAAAATTAAAAGATATATATATATCATTAAATACTATAACATATTTTGAAATGTTAAAAGGTATATATATATAACATTTAAATATTATAACATATTTTATCTAACATTAAGGTATATATATATAACATTAAACCTTATAACATATTTTATATAAACATTAAAATACCATAACATATAGTTTAACGTGACCATGTAAAAACTATAATCACCAGCATAAAGGCTGGGCATCGATCATACCTAAATATCTAAAACTATTAAAGACTACCTACTGGAAATTAAAGACAAAAGATCGCAGAGCCTTCAATGCTGAGAGGCGGTGGCTGCAAGTGGGAGGGCGGCCACCGCCAGGCAGGGGGGGGGATATATAGCAGGAGGCTGACCCGGGAGGAAGGGGAGAGACACAGGAACGAAAAAACGCATTTGCAGGAAACCGAAGAAGAGACTTTACAGAAGAGCCTTGAGGGATCTGAGTTCTGGGCACGGAGGGACAGAGAGCCTCTGTGGAGAGCGTCTCTGGATCGGGCAACCAGGTTGCTCCGTCAGGTCGGGTGGTATTGGCCATCTCGAAATTTGATCAAAGGAATACCAGTTCAGCAGCAGAATCATCAGCCGCAGTTGAGGTAAGTAAAATTTAAATTTTTTACGCTGTCTGTATTTCAGTTTCTAAATCGAGGTTTCTGGTTTCTACACCAAAACTGAAACCCCGTCGAAGCTCTCTGTCTTAATACCTCTCCGCTCAACCATCTGTGCATCGATGAAGTTGTGGGTCGCCCCACTGTCAACCAAAACCGATACGTGTTGGCCACGTACTGTCCCTCGTATGCGTAGCGTCAGATACTTGGGAACTCCTCGCAATGCTGCAAGGGCCCCTCCAATGAGTGCAAAATTGAAAAGATGCACCTCCTGCTGCTGGCGGTGGAGGTGGCAAAGGTCCCTGTATGGCATGGCTATCTCCTTCCTCCACACCATCCTTGTCATCCTCTTCTCCAATGCTCTCGGAGAAGACCTCAATAAAATGTGCTTTACCTGCAGCACATCTATGTCCCAGTGCCCACAGCACCTGGCATGTGAAGCACAACCGCTTCTTCTTCAGCTCCCTCTTGACATTGTCTTCAATCTGTACTCGTCCTGGATTCCCCTTCAGAGGTGGAATCCTCACATCCTTCCCCTTAGACTGAAAAGGCTGTCTTTGGGGGTAAGGTGTCCGGGTCTTGGGTAAGACATCTTGTAAGTCCTGAGTCCTGCTCATAGCGTCCTGGAGCGTGGTTGGTCTAGTGGATCGGACTAGAACCCGTAGTGGCTCTGCTAACCCCTCAACATACATATAGACCCTCTGTGCCGTGGATAGGTTTGGCACCATCACGGAGACCCTCAAGAAATCTACAATGTAGGTCTCTGGGCTCCCTGTCTGTTTGAGCCTCGTCAGCTCAACAAAATGCTGCTCTGGATCCCTTCGATCAAATCGCTCCATCAATGTCCAGGTAAACTCTGTATATGTCGTCACTGTAGAGTGCCCGAGTGTAACCATCCCGTGAAACCACCAATCTTGGGCCTGGCCATCCAAATGCAATTTTGCCACCTTGATGGCCTCTGCCTCCGACATCTAGTTGAGCTGGAAATAAATGTCCAGCTTCTCCACCCAAGACTTCGCCGAACTATTTGATGAAACATCAAATGTAGGCAAGTCGAATATACTCGTTGCACGATGGGTGTCACCATCATGGTAATGTCGGTACCCTCTGTGATCTCGGGGCCTACTATCCCGCTGGAGCTGAACAAAGTCTCTAAATGAAAGAGCATCCCTGAACTCCTGCCCATATGCCTGGTACTTTTCAAAATAATCACCCATATGGCCGAGCTCTGCCTCCTACTAGGCTTCGACCCCCGTGTCTGCTCCTAAGAACGTGAGCATGGTAGAGCATGTAGGGGCATGCGAGACCACCTGCTACGCAGTATCACGCTGCTCTAGCAAATGATGGGATGCACCTGATCCCTCACCAATATGAAAAACTCGTGGGCTCTCATGCTGTCTGGCCTCTATTGCCGTGAATCTCTGCCCCATCACCTCAATCTGCCTCGACAGATCATGCACTGATTTGAGGAGCATATCCGCAAATCTCTTCCCGTCCTCATCTGCCATCTGCTCTACGTCCACCACCTGCTCTTTCTGTTCTACGTCAACCACCGGTTCCTCCTGTTCTGCGTCCACCACCGAAACACAGTCTCCGTCTTCGTAGGTATTCTCCAACCTACATCCAGTGCCTCTGTATCTCCTACCTCTGTAAAAAATGTAGGGTTTTTCCCCCGGTGTCATAGATTGCTAGCTCCACAGGCTGAACCAGATCTATGCTTTAATACCACTGTAATATCCCTAACCTTGAATATTCCTCAAACCCTAGCAAAACTCCAACCAAATACGTGCAAATAAGATGACAAAATGACAGTGGTACAACATAAAATAATGTAGACAGGAAATATAAGCAGATACTCAAGAAATGCAGCATAAAATGCTAAGCCATTTTATTATACTGAGCAATAAGATAAGTACAGGAGGTGATTAGAAAGATGGCACCTCAACTTGCACAAGGCAAGTGAAGAAATACTCTCAGAATAACAAAGAATGGCCTCTCTACATGGATGTTGCTGCTACACCACTGTTGCTGCTAGGAAACAACTGATGATTTGGGGCTGCTTCCCTCCTCGGAATAAGCTGAAACTCTGGATTCAGGCTCTACTCAAGAAACCCAGAAAAATCCAAAAAGCACCGATGTTGCTGCTAGGAAACAACTGATGATTTGGGGCTACTTCCCTCCTCGGAATACGCTGAAACTCTGGATTCAAGCTCTACTCAAGAAACCCAGAAAAACCTAGAAAGCTCTCTTGAAATCGACGACCCCCGAAAATCACCCCCTTGGGGATTTTGCGTAGTTCCTCGAAGCTTTGCGCTGCCACTGAAGGAAACCCCTCTAAACTTTGCCTAAAACTCCACCTGAAACCCTGCCAAAATCCTCCAATAGACAAGGGCTGGTCCCTTGCTCAATCACCGAGCATAAATCCTCCTGCAAACCCCAATCCAATACTACTGCCAGAAAGAATTGTGACCCTCTCTCAGTGCTGCGCAGTCCTCCAAAACGCTGATGAAACTGTTGCTGAAATGCTGATAAAACTACTACTGAAATGCCAATGGGAATACCTTAGCAGGCACTCGAAGTCCCCCGGGGCTAAAGGTGAGATCTCCGAAAGGAGACACTCAATGCACTAAACAGTGCTGCAGACTAGCTAAACAGCCAACATGCTCAGAATTCAAAACGACTAGCTCAAAATGCACATAACTCAATGATCCAAAATGAGGGGGTTCCTCTTTACCTTATACCCTCTGTCTCTCGCAATCCCTAGGCTCACCTCCTACTACGTGATTCCCCTCTTGCCATGTGTTTCTTTCCTCCTGCGCAATCCCTCCATGTGTCTACGTGAGCCCCATTTCTGCGTCCCCCTTTGGCCCCCTTGGCTCCCGTTTAAGTCACAACGTTGTGCTACTAGGAAGTGACTTTTTATTCTTAAAGTGAGTTATGTCCCCCGTCCTCACTTTTTTATTTACAAAAATTGGACAAAATCGAATATTGCAATTAGCCATGGCCAATTAGGAATATTACACATTGATTAGGCTCTAATATGGGTCGTTGATTCTCAAAGGAAAGATTATAAGAGGAGGCTTGATGGGCATTTGTAAAACACATCGAGTAAAGATCAGAAGATCGAATTTCTGAAGGACAACAGTTGCCATGGAGAGAATTCGAAGTGATCTTTTGCATTGAGGGGGAGAGATAGTTTCGGTTGGAGATTTCTCCTGATCCAGAAATACTCAGTCGAGGAGGCAAAGAGAGATCCGGGAGAGGCAGTGCAAAAGTTAAGCTGGCCAGCGTAGGCTGACGCAGAGGCAGCGCAAAGGCTTAAGGAGGTCCATAGTTTTGTTGGAGGAATTGATTTCTGAAGGCGGAAGCTGGGATGTCAGACCAGGAGGTGGAAATCGAAGTTTCTGGGAGGCAAATCGATCATCAGAGGGAGTGACGATGAGCTAACGCATGACTTTGTAGAGGCAGTGCAAAGGCAACAAGGGGAAAGCCATTTTTGTCGCTGGAACAGTTGAGATCGCCTGTGATAATGTGACGTACTTCTTACTATTCATCTGTAAGTGATATTCTTTGTACTGGATAGCCAGCAAGGCATCTAGATATTGTATTCAAAAAACTACTACTTAATAATAAAACCCTGAGCTGCTGCACCGGTTTTCCCGCATTGGGTTTTTCCGTGGAGATTTGTCAAAAAACATCGATGTAATGTATTGTGTATTTCTTTCTTGCTCAGTTTCTTGTTTCCGCTTGTACTTTAATTGGTGAAGACTGCAGTGTATTAATTTTAGTGTTTACTATAGGAAACAATAAATAATTTGTTCACTAATTAACAAACAGTAGGAACTTAATCAGTTGTTGTAGTGGTGATACAGGTAATCAAATTTCCACATGGTGTGCACCCTTTGAAGTGGCTACAAGCGCCTTAGTGTGATTCCTTGCTTGACCACATTTTCTAGTTATAGTTTGTTGTTGATGGTGGATACCCTAGCCAGGTTTTTGAAGCATTCCAAGTGTCCTAGTCTGTGTAGGGTTTAATGGCCATCTTGTGCCAACTTTTGATAAGCTAGTTGGTATGTACTTGTAGCTTCATTTATTGTATAATGAAGTACCTTAATGTCCACACATTTTATATTTGTAGATCTGATTTTCAGAGTATATTACCATGGAAATTAAGTAGTATCTAATTTTGGGTATAAACGCTAATTTAATAAAATAGCGAGTAGAATTTGTTTATTAAGATAATTGGAGGATTGGATGCTTGAATTAGACAACAAGGATCCTTGAATTTGTGAGACGTAATTCACAATTGGAACAGATGCTTGGCGAGTGCAACACTTGAGGATTGATCTTTGACATGTGTACACCATGCAGAATAAGAGCTTCATTCCTTATCTAGTATATTGCAAACCTTGGATGTCATTCATTAGACACCCTTATTTTAAGGCTATGGGCCACATTAGTGTTAGTGGGCGTCCACTAACACTAATGTGGTCCATAGCCTTAAAGTTTAAACTAAGGGTGTCTAATGAATTACATCCAAGGGCCATTGTAGCCCTACGTCAAGCTTAAGCCAACATATCTCCAAAAGGTAAATAAGGTGGCAACAATTAGCATATCTCCATTAGGACCAGATGTTAGGCAGAGCAACCAACTTAGCAACATCCACCTTAAGATTTCCTTTGCAAGAAAACTAACCAATCGCCAACACATCCATAACATTCCCCTTTAAGACTTACTTGTGGAACCAAATATGGACTTTTGGCATAAAACATATTTGACGAAGTAAATATTATATCCCATTGGATCATACACGTTCAGTAAGATCATTGTTTCACTATAAGTTCATCCCGGACAACAAGAGTCCTCATCATGTGGTGTGTAACACTTCAAGCCCATGAATGTAGAGCACATCACTAGAGGATTTATCTCTTGACATCTGTACAACCTATAAAGTGACCACTTAAATTGGATACCTTATCTTGCAAATAAGGTATGACTCAAGAAATTAACGAAAATTCAGAAAAATTGGCAAACATTTCGATTGTTGTACCCTCCTGCACCGATCAAATCTACTTGTAACGAAGTTCTACAACTATATTTAGACATATGGGCCTACCCTGTGTACCCTTGCTTCATTCAAAGAAAACTTCTTGTCCTAATTCAGGTTTCCTCATTCACATTGGACACGAACTAGATTGCATGACTTCCCCTAAACACCTAGCTCATATGGAATCTTTCTTCTTTCCATGTCAATCCCCAATTAGACCCCATTATTCACATGGCTCCTCCCAAGTGGCAGTGATTGAGTGGGCACAACATGCAGTTTTCATTTTCCACTTTTCACTACCACCATGACTTTTCCCCCTTCCACATCCATGGGTTGACCTTGAGGTAGATCGACGGCCTAGATTCCCATCAGACTAAATCATGCATAAGTGTTTATGACAACCTACCCCCCAAAGAATCTAATGCCCTGGACTTGTCCAATTTGATGACCTATATATATATATAGTGCTAGAACAAGGATGTAAGTTTACATGGTGTCATCTACCCGACAGATACAATAGTTGTGATTTTCACTGATCCAACGACCCAGATCTTGCATCGCATTGAAACATGTGCAAGGGTTTACGGCAAGGGTAGCACACTATAGATCTAACTTTTGTGGTCTCCATTCATCAATGGCGCATAATCCACATCGTTCTCTAGCTTGCATAGGGAATAAAATAGACTTGGAACCCCGATAGATCTGATATCTCCGATCAAGCGAGATCGATGACCGACATTGCACATCTTACTCCAACTTGCACGAGGTGTAAAATAGACTTGCACCCACAATAGATCCAATGCCTACAATCAAGCAAGATCAACGACCCAGATCACCCATCAAAATCTCACTTGCATGAGGGGTAAAACAAACTTGCATCCCCAATAGATCTAATGGCTATGATCAAGTGAGATCAAGGACCCAGATCACCCATCGAACTCCAACTTGTGCAAGGGATTTAAAATAGACTTAAACCCCCAATAGATCCATGGGATATAATCAAGCAAGATCAATGGCCCACATCACAAATCATTAGGGAACTTTTGAGGTCGAAAATGGGCCTCCTAAGAAAAATGTACAACCAAAATAAACTTTATAAGAACCAATAATATTCAAGATGATGATGTCAACCATGGGAGATGATTCACCATTTTTGGAGTAAAAAACTACAATAAAAAAGATAATAAAACTATTTTTTCAACTCGTATTTTCAACTTATCTCCCTATGGTTTTACTCAAATTTTGATCGAGAATTGATTTGAAAATGGGTCACTAAAGGCTTCTTTTCAACTTACAAGAACCTCTCCCACTTCCAAAGCTTAAATATTCCCAAGATATAGCTTATGATTAACTAATTGCGGAATTAAAAATGCTTGAAAATAGGTGTATGCTCGTGTTTGTTTTTAAATGGTTTATGTGTTTTAAGTTCATTTGCTTATGCGGAAATAAACCTCAGATAACGGTAAATAAAAGCAACAAATAAGCGAACACATGAGACAACAATGTAATATGGAGTTCACCCTAATATCTTGGGCTACGTCTCCTTGAGCTCTAATCAACTCGACTAGGCCCTTTATGATTATGGCTTAAATTCTTTTACAAGATCCATGCTCAACTCCATTGGTTTACACTCTCCTTGGTTTCGCTCGACCTCCAAGCGACTCCAAAAATCTCTGCGCTGCCTCTCAATCATGCTTTCTGGCTTTTGTGAGGCCTTCTTCCAGCTCTGCGGCTTCCTATTTGTTTCTCCGTGTGTGATCATTCCTCTGTCTCTTCGGTTGGCCCTCTGGCTTCTGGCTCTGTGTTTCTACGCGTTACAAACGCATCATTGTTACAAAACGCCTGCTTGCAGCATGGCACAATGATCAGGGGAAATTACAAAGGAATCGGCGGCATTTCTCTACCTTAATTCTGAAAATAATCACATTTCCAATACACAGATATAATACACGGAAATACACTATCGGGCACAAAATCCCGAAATTCAAAACTTATGAAATTGGGTCTATAATTCCATCGAGTCCACCCCTTAGCGGCAAATCACAATCGCATGTAACGGCCCTTTGTATGGGGGATCCACCGATTGCCCGATCGCCAATCACCCCGATCAGATCCTGACCATTGATCCTAATCATCGATCCGATGGTTGGAGTGCGATTGCACATTGACCCATCTCTTTATCGCATATCGCAATATCGTTGTCGCAACAGCCCCGGGGGTCTTCCCTTTAGTTATGCCGACCGCCGATCCACCGATCGTCGATATCGCACCAATCGTATCGCATCGGCGAGGTCTATGCCTCTGCTCCTCTGATCGTCGATCGCCCCGAACATTCCGATCGCTAACTCCTTTGCAATCGTCCATTCCTGGCCGGATCCAACCGCTGTAAGCTCTCATCCCACCAATATCGGGCGAAGGCCTACCTCCGATGCAATAAGTCGAAGGTCACAATTGGGGTTCCTTCCGCCTTTGCCTTAAGTCCTTCCCTTTGGCACATTTGCGATGCGACTTCTTCAATGAGCATTTTAGGCCATTTTTATAAGAATTTGTCTCCTTTTCAAAAGACAATGGCAATCTTCTTTCTGTGATAACTTCTTCGTCTGAATTCCATTTTAGCCCATTCAAATTGCATTAGATTCAGATTGAAAAGATCTATGCAATGGGACTATTTTTAGAAGCATCCTTTGACTTTCATTTTTGAATGAAAAGTCATCTAAGATCGTTTTCTGATCAAGAGTACTCATTGGATGCAAAATTTAATTCCTCGTCAAAGGAGTACCCATGTTGCATGCTTTCGATGGACCCTGCTACACGAAAAAATAGAAATATAGGAAAAAACGTGATTGCAATCACGTTTTTACATGTATTTCTCATTTTTCGTGTAGCAGGGTCCTTCCAAAGTATGCAACAAGGGTACTCCTTGGATGAGGAATCAAATTTTTCATCCAACGAGTGTCTCCACTCGAAATTTGAGTAAAGACATAGAGAGATAAGTTGGAAATACAATTTGAAAAGATAGTTTTTTCTTTTTTCCCTCTAAAATTTGATGATTTAATATAATCTTCTTTTATTATTTTCACTATTAATTTATAATTTCCTTAGGAGGCCCATTTTAGACCTCAAAATTATCCTAATGTAGGTTCCAACTTGCTTGCTATTTATCAATGCAAAGGGTGTTTGTTGGATCCCACAGATCCCATTATCTATGATCAAATTCCAAGGCACACATGGTGCATTAAAATGCATGGTATTTTAGTGCATTACATCCACCTGATGTTGCCCAATCACACGAAGTCCTGCCACCTCACCTCCTCATATACCAACTCAGTTGCCACCATGAGCTATAATACATTTTTTTTGTCTTTGCGAATTTTATTGTTTGTGTTACTATACTTTTCTTGTCACCCCACAAATTCGGACCTGGCAATCACAATTTATCTTGTATATTACAATGGCATGTGGATGTCATTCATTAGACACCCTTAGTTTGAGGCTATGGGTCACATTAGCGTTAGTGGGCGCCCACTAACAATAATGCGGTCCATAGCCTTAAACTAAGGGTGTCTAATGTATGACAACCAAGGTTCATTGCATCCATAGCATTGCCTTTTAAAAATTATCGTGGAGAACCAAATATGGAATTGGGTTTCATAATGTCCCTTCCGAAATTAAATTGTTACAGGTTTTTGACATCTGACATCTCTGATCAAGCGAGATCGATGGCCCACATAGCACATTTGAATCCAACTTGCACGGTGTGTAAAATAGATTTGCACCTACGATATATCCAATGGCTACAATCAAGCCATATCAACAACCCAAATCACCCATCAAAATCTAACTTGCATGAGGGATAAAACAAACTTGTTTCCCCAATAGATCCAATGGCTATGATCAAGCGAGATCAAGGACCCAGATCACCCATCAAACTTGTGCAGGGGATAAAATAGATTTACAGCCCCAATAAATCTAAGGGATATAATCAAGCAAGACCAATGGCCCACATCACAAATTAGGTTCCATCTTGCTTTCTATTTATCAATGCAAAGGGTGTCTGATGGATCCAAAGGATCAATTATCTATGATGAAATTCCAAGGTGCACATGGTGCGTTGAAAGACACAGTATTTTAGTGCATTACATCCAATTGATGGTGCCCACTCACACCAAATCCTGCCACTTGGCCTTCTCATATACTAACTTAGTCTCTGACTCTCCACCAAGAACTATAACATGGCACTACCACCTCATCGTTGATGTTATCATATATTTATTTTTTAATTTTCTATCAATAATACCTTTTTCTGTCTGTGCAAATTTTAGTGTTTACGTTTCTATAATTTGTCCGACACCCCACAAATTCTGAGCTTACAATCAATTTGATCCTTCAGATTTGTCATTCTCTTTGATCTCATCTCGAATTGAGAATTTCATTCACCTCCAATTCTTGCGCAATATGTTAGACAATTCATAAACAACCTGTCACTTTTCCTTAAATGATTTTTCACACCCAAACGACCCGAGTTTTGTAACCTGTAGCTTTCATACAACCTGTAATGTTCCTAGGCACCTAGTCGACATTACATGTTAGTCGGGTATATCTAGAACCAGTGACCCTTTGTAACTGATGAATAGAGGGTTTTCCCCTTATTTATTAGCTTCGGGTATGCCTCCAACCAACATTTTGATGGCATATTTATGTGCCTTATTGTTGAATAGTGTCACCTAGTTATTTTCCTTCTTTTTCTCGTTTTGGGCATTGTGATATGCACATCTAAATACATTTTAGTGTGATTGCCTAGCTATTTAATTTTTACACAAAATAATTAAAATGTGTGCATAAAAATTAAAAGACATACATAGCACAAAAAATGGTACATAAAGAATCACAACATAGATGAAATGAGAGTTACAATGGCACTTATATGTTAAGCTTCCAACTGGCTGCAAAACTTCGACGTTCCTCCCAACCATAGACCATATTTTTATTTTTCTTTCAACAATGGGTCATCCGAGAGCTGGGGCTTCGACACCATGCGATAATAGACTAGCCAAATCAATGTACACAAATGGTACCATTAACTGACTAAGTTGCCAAACCATAGGAACCTCCAACATATAGGATCACGCCGCCAACCAACCTACACCCAAGAATGCACACCCTTCTCTGCACTTGCGATCCCTCAACCTATGCCACCACCTCCAAGGTGGCTTACATAGCCGGAAAGAGATGTTTTCACTCCTGTGGCTCCAAGAGTTCTTGCTTCTCTTCGACCTCGCCAAGTATGCTCAAGGTCCTTATATCAAACCCCAGAATCCTCCAACCACTTGGCTCACATCCCCCATCAGCGTGCACATAAGCAGTGTACACCCTTTCTGCACCTAAGGTTCGTCGGGCTATGCCACAACTTCCAAGGTTCCCAACTTGGCAGGACAAGGATGTTCTTAGCACTGGGGCTCCAGTAGATCCTACTACCATCCAAGGTATCCAAAGTTGTTGACTCACTTCCTGGCTAACTAGCTTACCCTTGACAATTCCTACATCTTTTTTTTATGTGCATGACCTTTTTCTGACTCTTGGCACCATGTAAAGTCAATTAAATTGGCATTGGTTAAATTCAACTACTCTTTTTAATGACAATGGAATCATATCAGCCCCTATTATATTCTCATGGAGTCTTGGTGCCCCATACTTTATTCGTCGAATTCGGTTTGCAGTCGTTATGTGTTTATTAATATGCATAAGTCAAACACATTTTCAACATGAGGCTTTCTAACCTCATAGCATATAAAATCATATACACATGTTCACACTGTCCCCAAAACATATACACACATGCACACCACCCCAAAAACTAACTCTGGACTCACCAACCTAATTAATATGCTCAAGCTGGCTAGCGTAAGTTTTGCACGTAGGGTTCAAACAGGGGAGTTACATTTTAAAATGTTGTCGACGCAAGGGTGGATAGTGCTAGAGCTTTTTATAGTAAAAACCTAGAGAAGACATGATGTGCTAGGGTTTGATGTCCTTGGGTGAGAGGGAGCTAGGATTTGTGGCAACAAATCCTTATTGAATACCTGGAGCACTATGCTTGTAGAAATTGTTTGGTTTAAGCTTTGAAAATATTCTAGAGGACTTTTATGATGTAAGTAGGTAACCAAGGGTGGACTTGTTATTCATGCTAGTTAGTTGTTCACACTTTGAACTGGCTACAAGTTTCTTATTTGTATGCCTTGCTCAGCCATATTTGCTACTCATGCTTTGTTGTTAATGGTGGATTCCCTAACTAGGACTTGGAAGAATTTGGATATATTATGTTGTAGATTAGTTTAGTTTTCACAAGGACAGACTCCACCTTGCTATTGTTAGCCTCCATTGCCTTACTCTATAGAAAGTGTGGACAATGCATTTTTATGTAGGGTTCCCATTTTATTCTATCTCTCTAAATATCTTAGAGAGACCTTGGTTCTTATGAGTGCAAAAAAAGGAGATACAATCTTTGTTAGATGCAACCCCTAGGATGGAGAAGAGCCTTGGAAGGCTAGCTCTATAATTTGTCAAATTTGGTTTGCATTCGTTATTTGTTTATTAATATGCATACGTTAAACATATTTACAACATTAGGCTTTCTAGCCTCACAAGATATAAAAGCGTATGCACATTGGAACACTAGCCCAAAAAAATATACACACACATTTCCTAGAAGCTACAAAAACACATTGTACAAACTTGTGATAAATTTATTGGTATGTACTTTTAACTTCATTTGTTCGACAAATAAAATACATTGTTGTCCACAATTTGTGTACTTGAAAATATGACTTTTAGTATATATTCTCATTGAAATTGTGCAGTTTTCCGTGGCCTCTCAGCATCATGCTCAATCTCCTCCTCCGACTCCTGATATCTGAAGTTAAGTCTCCACCAGCAAAAGTGCCCCCTGGTCTCACCCTCTAACTGTCTCTATCCTGCCTACTCCGTTTCAAGGGATTTGGTGCCCTGATCTGGTTGACTTTCCCCACATGATGTAGATCATTGCACCCCCACAGCCTGCACACCTCTCACGTCTCTGCTATAATGGTGAGGATGGGTTTGGTCTGTCACCCTCCTCAACTGGGAAAACCTCTCATCGTACCAACGAATTCTACCCCTGAATTTCTGCATACGAGGTTTCCCTTGAGCCATGGGCTTGCCTCCAGTTTCCCCGTCACTGTGCACCCATACCCAAAGCTTCCATGATCTTTGGCTATTTTTCCACAGTTGGGCCAGGATCATTCTGTAATACCACTGTAATGTTCCAAACTAGGAAAAATAGTGCCATGCAAAGCAAATAATAAAAACAACAACATAAAATTGAAACATTCAGTGCACACCCATAAAAATTCAAGGAATAACCAACAACTGAGGCATTTTAATATAATCTAGGAGAAAAGTAAAATAATGTGGAAGTGGTGCACCTAGGCTTGCGTCAATGGCAAGCATGATCAAGCCGGAGTGGTAAGATGTCAAGTGTAGATGGCATAAATAAGTGCTGCAATGATGCCCTATGTTGCCCTTGTGAAACTTTGTTGTATGTTGCAAATATGTTGTTAGAAACCCCACCTCCGGTGCTCAGAAAATTACGGGAAATTATCCCCGGCCTCTCCACCAAATACCTAGAATAACCCACGAAGGAATGGGCCAAATGTTGAACTCAAAATTTTGACCCAAATTCCTCTTAGCTCCTCTAGGTGTTGATTGAGTTGGGACCCCTCTTTTACCCCTTGGATCTTACCAAAAAATTCTATAAAATTACGAGTGTGATCCTTGCGCAAAACCGAGAAAAACGCAGAAAGAGTTTCCCTTGGTTCCACCCTTCAAAAATTGACCTTTCACAGCTTGGCCCTCCAATTTCGAATTTTGTTGCTGTGACTAATCCTGTCAATCTCTGCTCTCCCAACTCTAGCAATCCTCCTCAAATGGCCCTCCAAGTGATCTCCTACTTCTCACGGCCAGCTACAACTCTCCAATTTCTTTCTCCAACTCCCACGTGAGACCAGTGATGGCTCACTGCGCAAGCCGAGGTGATTGTAAACCAAACTGCTCCAATGCAAAAACCTCCTGCTCAGAAACTCTCTCGGAAGGTTGATCCTGTTGGAATTTCTAAGTCTAACCCGTTAGAAACCCTTCATGTACTTCTTGATCTATTCCTACCTACTTGTTATGTTAATTAACAAGTTATTTACCATGTAAATACTAGAAATAAATACAAGTACATGCTCAACACATTACAAATCATCAACTGAAGGAAACAGAAACAAGCACCCAAGTGACACCGTTGTTTTTGGAGTAATATCCCTGGAAAAACCCAATGCAGGAAAACCAGTGCAGCTAGCTGAGGGTTTGATTTATTAAGCAGTTTCAAAATACAATCTGGGCGCCAAATCCGGCTCACCCAACAAAGAATAATCTCGGCAGTAGTACCTCTCTACTCAGAAGCAAATATTCCGGCTGAAACCTCGGATACACTCTGGCAGCTCCACAGCTCCAGTCTGCCCCACGAAACCCCAATGTTAGCCTCTAGGGACTGCGTCAGCCTCTCTCTGCCCATCATTAGCCCAGCATCACCCTGGCTTGGCATGCGTCAGCCTCTGGAGGCACTGTGTCAGTCCTTTGGCCCTGCGCATCACCCACCTTGGACCTTTGAGGCACTATGTAGCTCCTGGCTGGCTCTGCGTGAGCCCTGGCTGGCTCTGCGTGAACCCTTAGCTACTTTTGCGTCCCTCTCTCTGGCTACTGCGCTGATCCTCCTAGTGTTATCTCTACCTCTCTACTTTTGTATTCACTGCCCCTCAGTTGCAACTCCGACCACTCTCTCAACTTTCTTAACAAACCCAGCCCCAGAAAGTGAAAATCTTGATCTCTTGGTGTGTTCTCAAAGTGACCCTCAACCCTCCTGTTATACTTTTCTCGTTGAAAAATCAACGGCCTAGATTAAGTCCCTAATCAACAACTAAGATTAGATATGGCTTGATCCATGACTTTTGGACCATTCTAACACAGTTTTGTATTAATTCACATTAATATTTTATTTTTCGTAAGTTTAGACTTAGGGACTCCATTAAAAGTATTAATTATTTTAATATCTCCCAAACTATTTAAAATGTACCCAAACCATTTTTGGGTATTGGAGATCTCATGTGCCTTAGCCTCTCCACCAATTTTCGTGGCTAGAGCACATTCAATGCTACCCCAAATCAACACTCCCTCTTAGCGAGGATTGTGCTCTAACAATACTCCTCACTGAGTATCACCCTGATCATCCAGCATCGGTCCCTATGCTGATGCTAGGCCTATTGCCCATCTTCTGCACTGTTGCATCCTATACTACTACCCATGGCCTTGACGCTGCCACTGTTGCATCCATACGGCAACTCCCTCTACATCTGTGTTGATGTTCATGGCCCTGCCACTGCCACTGCCACTGCTACATCTGCACTACAACCCCTCTCATCATGCTACATCGTGCTGCCCATAGCACTATCATTGCTAATTGCTGCACTTCAACTCAGTTACTGAGAAGTAAGTAACTAAGCTCCCAACTCTGACATCTCCGTCAGGCTTGAGACACCCTTGATAATGAAACTCCCTTTCCCGCTGACAAGTGCTACCTCTCTGACCTCTGCGCTACTGCAACAACTCCATGCATCTCGCACTATTGCACACCTCTCTGTGCCATCTTGCACTGGTGCAACACTCTCGTGCTTCTCACACTACTGCCTCACGTTGTCCTGGGAATCTTGCACTATAGCTCCCTCTATCGCTCCATCCGCATTCGTCTCTACTAACATCTGCTAGTACTGCTACTCCTCTTCGGGGCTCCTGTAACAAGGTCTAATCCAAGAGGCTAGGTACCTCGACGATCCCGCCCCTCATCCCATGTAGTCCATCTGACTACAGCTCGATGTCTACCAACTTCCACTCAAGTGGTGTGTGTGCACTCACGCCACAGTCATCGTCTGTCTCCATTTCCTTCTTTGCCCTTGCTGGTGCAGTCTTGGTATCGAAGGCCTCTCCCTTGCTCTTCTTCCTTGGACACTGTCACATAGTGACCCAGCTCCCCACAGTGGAAGCATTTGACCTTGGAGAGGTCCTTCTTCTTCCATTTCAACTGCTTTCCCTCAGATGCTAGGGCAACATCCACCACCTCCTCCTCCTTGATTCTGATCCCCTTTCCGTCGCTTCCCGCCTTGCTCAACCTTCTGATCTCTTCTTGGCAAAGAGCAGCCCACATTTCCTCCCAATCTAGAAGGGTCGCCCTACCCAGTATGCTCTGGACAAACACGTCCCAATCTTCTGAGACTGCGTTCAGGGTAGTTCTCACCATCAATTCTTGATCCGACGTGGCCCCTATGGAAGTCAGCTGATCCCGAATCTCCTTCAATCGACCGAGGAAGGGGTCGATCTGTTTTCCCTTCTGCATCTGGTATGGTCGCAGTTGATTTTCTAGTAACATCCTTCTCTACACAAAAGTATGCTGGTACAATTTCTTTAGGGCCTCCCACATCTCATTTTCCATGTCCTTTTCGGAAATATGTGGCACTACATGGTCCTTGACCCCGTCCAGAATGATGCTCGTGGCCCTCGCCATTGCCTCCTTGTCATTATCAGCTGGGTCCACTGGGATAGCTATCGTTCTCAAGGCGAAGTGCTTGACATGATTCCTGTCTAGAACAGATAAGATTCTGGCCTTCCAGACTACGAAGTTTGAGACTCCGTCCAGTCTGTCCTGGTCTCTTACCCCATTCACTACCATCTCACTGCTCCTCTACTTCCCTCCTGGAATTTCTAGGTGTGACTCCCTCTGAGACTCGATTTCCCTCCTAGAAACCCTTCTACCAATGTCGAGATGCCCACACTCCGATCGCTAGTGCAGCTGCACCACTGATCCGGATTTCTCGGTTAGAAATCCTCGATAACAACTCCCTCCTCCTTGGCCTTGCCCTGTTTGGTATTGTTCTGACTACAGTACCCCACCAACTCCACTCTGAAACTTACCCACAGCCTCCTAAACCCCAGCAAACTGAAGGTTAGAGCTCCTAGGCTCTGCGCAATCTCGACACCGAAAAATCAGCTTCCTCAGTCAACTGCGTCAGCCCTCCTGGCCTATGTGTGTCTCTGTGTGAGCCTATCTTTGCCTCCCTTAGCCTCTGCGCTAATCTCTTCTTTGCGAAGAGCAGCCCACATTTCCTCCCAATCTGGAAGGGTTGCACTGCTCAGTATGCTCTAGAAAAACACGTCCTAGTCTTCTGAGACTGCGTTCAGGGATGTTCTCATCATCAATTCTTGATCCGGCGTGGCCCCTATGGAAGTCAGCTAATCCCGGATCTCCTTCAATCGACCAAGGAAGGGGTCGATCTGTTCTCCCTTCTACATCTGGTATGATCGCAACTCATTTTCTAGTAACATCCTTCTCTACACAGAAGTATGCTGGTACAATTTTTTTAGGGCCTCCCACATCTCATGTCATTTTCGAAAATATGTGGCACTACATGGTCCTTGACCCCATCCAGAATGATGCTCTTGGCCCTTGCCATTGCCTCCTCGTACTTGTCGATATCAACTGGGTCAACTGGGATAGCTATCGTCCTCAAGGCGAAGTACTTGACACGATCCCTGTCTAGAACGGATAAGATTCTGGCCTTCTAGACTACGAAGTTTGAGACTCCGTCCAGTTTGTCCTGGTCTCTTACCCCGTTCACTGCCATCTCGCTGCTTCTCCACATCTCGCTGCCATTCCGCTGATCCGGATTTCTCGGCTAGAAATCCTCGATAGCAACTCCCTCCTCCTTGGCCTTGCCCTGTTAGGTACTGTTCTGGCTACAGTACCCCACCAACTCCACTCTGCAACTTACCCATAGCCTCCTAAACCCCAACAAACTAAAGGTTAGAGCTCTTAGGCTCTGTGCAATCCTAACACCGGAAAATCAACTTCCTCAGTCAACTGCGTCAGCCATCTTAGCCTATGTGTGAGCCTGTCTTTGCCTCCCTCAGCCTATGCGATGCCTCTTCCTGGCCCAATCTTGATGATGCAGGCACTGCATCACCCCTTCCTTGCTGCTACTCTGCTAGGAACAACTTCTGTCACTCGGGACAACTGTTTTCTACTCCTGTTGCTCTGCTCGACTGATGTCCTCAATTCTCCGGTGATCTGCAAGCACGCTCTGATACCATGTTCGAATTTCTATGTCTAACCCGTTAGAAACCCTTCATGTACTTTCTGATTTATTCCTACCTACTTGTTCTGTTAATTATTAAGTTATTTACCATGTAATACTAGAAATAAATACAAGTACATGCTCAACACATTACAAATCATCAACTAAAGGAAACAAAAACAAGCACACAAGTGACACCGTTGTTTTTGGATTAATGTCCTTGGAAAAATCCAATGCGAGAAAACTAGTGCAATTATCTGAGTGTTTGATTTATTAAGCAGTTTCAGAATACAATTTGGGTGCGAAATCCGACTGACCCAATAGAGAAAAAACTCGACAGTAGTACCTCTCTACTCGGAAGCAGATATTCCGTCTGAAACCCCGGATAAACACTCCGGCAGCTCCACAGCTCCAATCTGCCCCACGAAATCCCAGCGTCAGCCTCTAGGGACTGCATCAGCCTCTCTCTGGCCCAGTGTTAGCCCAGCGTCACCCTGGCTTGGCCTGCGTCAGCCTCTGTCGGAACTACCTCAGTCCTTTGGCCCTCGGTGTCACCCACGCTGGCCCTCTGAGGCACTGCGCAGCTCCTGGCTAGCTCTACGTGAATCCTTAGCTACTTCTACGTCCCTCTCTCTGGCTACTGCGTTGGTCCTCCCAATGCTATCTATGTCTCTATGCTTCTGTATTCACTACCCGTCAACTGCAACTTTGATCACTCTCAACATTCTCAGCAAACCCAAACCCAAAATGTCGAAATCTTGATCTCTTTGTGTGTTCTATAAGTGACCCTCAAGCCTCCTCTTATAATTTTATCGTCAACAAATCAACGGCCGAGATTAAGTCCATAATCAACGGCTAAGATTAGGTCCAAATTGATCCATGACTTTTGGACCATTCTAGCACAGTTTTATATTAATTCACATTAATATTTTATTTTCCGTAAGTTTAGACTTAGAGACTCCATTAAAAATATTAATTATTTTAATATCTCCCAAACTGTTTAGAATCTACCCAAACCCTTTCTCGATATTGGAGATCTCATGTGCCTTAGCCTATCCCCCAATTCTCGTGGCTAGAGCACATCCGATGCTACCCCAAATCAACAACTCCATTGTAGCTTCAATGCCCAAACTCCCCCTGTTGTTTCTGCCTAGATGAACCCACAAGCAACACCTGCATATTCCCCTTTTGCGTCCTCCAGAAACACGCACTGGCTGAGACAAATGCTGAATGATATGACTATGAAACTCCACCGGATCTCCTCTAAGGTAGTACGAATTTCCTTCCTAGGGTGGCACTCGAAGTCCACTAAGCAAAGGTTGAGATCTCCGCTCGGAGGCATTCGTGTGCTAAACAACACAGTAACCCAACTAAGCAACTCAAACAACTAAGGTTGAGTTCAGTATGTCAAAAGATAAGATATCCAAATGATGAGAGATGCCTTCCTTATATAGATTTCGGGGAGCACTTTTCCCTCCATTTTCCCTCCATCGTGGTCCCTCACATAACCATCAATTTCCCCTCCATGCAAATCGAACTAGGGAATACGTATTCCCCTAGTATGAGTGGCCCCCACGTATACTTCACCACATCGAATTAACTTCTACTAAGTCTAGCCTCCTAATAAAATCGAATGGGCCCCCATCACCTCCAAAATTGGCCCCAAAATGTAGAAATTAATACTGTTCCAAAATAATTTAGGAAGAGACATGACAAAATATGCTAATTAACATGCACATCTTTGTCTTTTATAATTGGTCCTACACGAGAGTCTTTGAAATTGTATCGATGTAAGAGTGACAAGAAAAACCTAGAGAAGACATGATGTGGATCTAGGATCTAGTGAGTAAAATTTGTTGAGTAAGATCATTGTACGATTGAATTCTTGAATTCGACAACAAGGATCCTTGCTATGAGAAGTGCTTGACATTTGGAAACCATGCTTGGAGAGTGCAACACTTTGGGATTGATCTCTTGACATGTGTACAACTTGGAGAGTGAGCGCTTGACACTTTATGTTGTATATTGCAATGGCCCTTGGATGACATTCATTAGACACCCTTTGTTTAAAGCTACGGGCCACATTAGTGTTAGTGGGCGCCCATTAACAATAACGTGGTCCATAGCATCACTAAGGGTGTCTAATGAATGACATCCAAAGGTCATTTAATCCCTACGTCAAGCTTAGGCAACATTTCTCCAAAGGGTAATAAGATGGAAACAATTAGCATATCTCCATTAGGATCATATGTTAGGCAGAGCAGCCAACTCAACAACATCCACCTTAAGAGCATTCGTGCACTATATGTTCAGCGTGGACAACAAGAATCCTCATCATGTGAATTGTCTAACACTTCAAGCACATTAATGTAGAGAGCATCACTAGAGGTTTTATCTCTTTACATGTGTATAACTTGGAAAGTGAGCACTTGAATTGGATACCTTATCTTGTAGATTAGGCACATGATTCAAGAAATTAACGAAAATTCAGAAAAATTGGCAAACATTTCGATTGTTTTACTCCTTTGATGAAATCTACTTGTAACAAAGTTTTGTAACTGTAATTGGACATATGGGCCTCCCCTGTGCAGTTTTGCTTCTTTAAAATATAATTTCTTCTACTAATTCAAGTTTCTTAGTTCGCATTGGACACGAACTAGCTTGCATGACTTCCCTTAAATACCTAGCACACATGTTAGTCCCCACCTAGGCCCTCGATTATTCACGTGGTTCCTTGGATCACTATGCTTGAAGAGCTTGTATCATGGAAACTTGAAGAATCTCCTAGAGGACTTGGATGATATAAGTCAGAAATTAATGGTGGACTTGGTGGTATTCATGCTAGTTTCGTGTGTTGATTTCTGGTAGCATTGGATGCCCTCTAAGCCTCAAAATTTGCAAGTAGGCTTGGACACATGTATTCCACAATACCCAGAAATCATTGTGGGAAATTCCACCCAGAGACAGTTTTATTAAAATAATTAGTAATGGAGGCCTAAGTCTAAACTTAGGGAATTAAAATAATTAAAGGGTATTAATCTAATTATGGGTGAAACTTCTAGAAGAATATGAGGATGAAGCCACAATGATCTAAGCCATTGATTAGGATCTAATTTGCGCCGATTGTTCTCAATAGAAAGATTATAAGAGGAGGCTTCATTGGCATTTCAAAAACACATCAAGTAGATATCAAAAGATCAAATTTCTGAACCACAACAGTTGTCGGGGAAAGGATTCGAAGTGATCTTTTGTAGTGAGGGGCAAGAATAGTTCCGGTTGGAGATTTCTCCTGATCTGGAAATACTTAGTAGAGGAGGTAGAGAGAGATCCGGGAGACACCGCTTAGAGGCTAAGCTGGCCAACGTAGGCTGACGCAGATGCAACACAAATCCTTGAGGAGGTCCATATTTTTGCTGGAGGAATTGATTTCTGAAGATGGAAGACGGGGTGTGAGACAGAGAGATGGAAATTGAAGTTTCTAGAAGGCAAATCAATCAGCAAAGCGAGTGACGCTAGGCTGACGCAGTGACTGTGCAGAAGCAGCAAGGGGAAATCATTTCTGTGGTTGGATCAGTTGGGATCGCCTGTTTTACTATGAGGTACTTATTACTATTCATTTGTCAATAATATTCTCTATACTGGATAGCCAGAAAGGCATGCAAAGATTGTATTTAAAAAACTACTCCTTAATAATAGAACCCTAAGTTGTTGCACGGTTTATCTTGCATTGGGTTTTTCCGAGGACGTTTGTCCAAAAACAACAATGTAATGTGTTGTGTATTTCTTTCTTGCTCAGTTTCTTGTTTACGCTTGTAATATAATAGGTGAAGACTGCAACATATTAGTTTTAGTGTTTACTATAGGAAACAATAAATAATTTGTTCATCAATTAACAAATAGAAGGAACTTAATCAGTTGTTGCAGTGATGATTCAGGTAATTGAATTTTCACATGGTGTGCACCCTTTGAAGTGGCCACAAGTGGCTTAGTGTGATGACTTGCTAGACCATGTTTTCTAGTTATAGCTTGTTGTTCATGGTGGATACCTTATCTAGGTTTTGAAAGCATTCCAAGTGTCCTAGTGTGTGTCAAGATTAATGGACATGTTGTGCCAACTTTTGATAAGCTAGTTGGTATCTACTTTTAACTTCATTTATTTTATAATGAAGTTCTTGCATGTCCACACATTTTATACTTGTAGACCTGATTTTCAGAGTATATTACCATGGAAATTAAGTAGTTTCTGATGTTGGGTATAAATTCTAATTTAATATAATAGTGAGTAGAATTTGTTGTGAAAGATCATTGGAGGATTGGATGCTTGAATTACACAAGAAGGATCCTTGAATTTCTGAGATGTGCTTCACATTTGGAACCAATGCTTGGAGAGTGCAACAATTGAGGATTGACCTCTTGACATGTGTACACCATGGAGATTGAGAGCTTCACTCGTATAATGCAATGGCTCTTGGATGTCGTTCATTAGACACCCTTAGTTTAAGGTTATGGGCCACATTAGTGTTAGTGGGCACCCACTAACACTAATATCGTCCATAGCCTTAAACTAAGGGCATCTAACGAATGACATCCAAGGGCCATTATAGCCCTATGTCAAGCATAGCCAACATATTTCCAAAAGGTAATAAGGTGGTAACAATTAGCGTATCTCCATTAGGATCATATGTTAGACAGAGAAACCAACTCAACAACATCCACCTTAAGATTTCCTTTGCAACAAAACTAAAAAATCGCCAACACATCCATAACATCCACTTTAAGATTAAATTGGGGAACCAAATATGGAATTTTGGCATAGAACACTTTTGACCAAGTAAATATTATATCCCATTGGAGTACATACATTGAGTAAGATCATTGTTGCACTATAATTTCATCTCAAACAACAAGAATCCTCTTAATGTGGAGTGTTTAACACTTCAAGGCCATGAATGTTGACCGCATAACTGAAGGATTTATCTCTTGACATGTGTACAGCCTGTAAATTGACTGCTTAAATTGGATACCTTATCTTGTAAATTAGGTATATGATTTAAGAAATTAACGAAAATTCAGAAAAATTGGCAAACATTTTGATTGTTTTACTCCCCTGCACCTATGAAATCTACTTGTAATGAAGTTATACAACTATTTATAGACATACGGGCCTCCCTTGTGTACCTTTACTTCATTCAAAGAAAACTTCTTGTACTAATTCATGTTTCCTAGTTCACAATGGACAAAAACTAACTTGCATGACTTCCCCTAAACACCTGGCACATATGCAATCTTTCTTCTTTCCATGTCAATCCCCAACTAAGCCCCATTATTCACATGGCTCCTTCCAAGTGGCAGTGATTGAGTGGACACAACATGCACTTTCCACTTTCCACATTTTACTACCACCATGACATTTCCCCCTTCCACATCCATGGGTTGACCTTGAGGTCGATCGATGGCCTAGATTCCCATCAGACTAAAGCATGCACAGGTGTTTATGACAACATACCCCTCAAAGAATCTAATGCCTAGGACTTATCTGATTTGATGACCTAGATATATATCATGTTGGGACAAAGATGTAAGTTTACGTGGTGACATCTACCCGAGAGATATGATAGTTGTGATTTTCACTGATCCAATGACCGAGATCTTACATCGCATTCAAACATTTGCGAGGGTTTATGACAAGGATCACACAAAATAAATCTAACAATTGTGCTCTTCATTCATCAATGGTGCATAATCCACATCGCACTCCAGCTTGCAAATGGAATATAATAGACTTGGACCCTCGATAGATCTGACATCTCTGATCAAGCGAGATCGATGGCCCACATTACACACCTGACTGCAACTAGCATGAGGTGTAAAATAGAGTTGCACCCACGATAGATCCAATGGCTACAATCAAGCGAGATCAACGACCCAGGTCACCCATTAGAATCTCACTTGCATGAGGGATAAAAAAAAACTTGCATCTCCATTAGATCTAATTGCTATGATCAAGTGAGATAAAGGACCCAAATCACCCATCGAACTCCAACTTGTGCAGGGGATAAAATAGACTTAAACCCCCAATAGATCTGTGGGATATAATGAAGCGAGATCAATGGCCCACATCACAAATTAGGTTCCAACTTGCTTGCTATTTATCAATGCAAAGGATGTCTGATGGATCTAACAGATCCCATTACCTATGATCAAATTCCAAGGCACACCTGGTGTGTTAAAAGGCATGGTATTTTAGTGCATTACATCCACCTGATGTGTACACTTTGGAGAGTGAGCGCTTGACTCGTTATCTTGTATATTGCAATGGCCCTTGGATGTCATTCACTAGACACCCTTAGTTTAAGGCTATGGGCGACATTAGTGTTAGTGGGCGCCCACTAACAATAATGTGATCCATAGCCTTAAACTAAGGGTGTCTACTGAATCACATCCAAGCGTAATTGCATCCCTACGACAAACTTAGCCAACATTTTTCCAAAAGGTAATTAAGGTGGCAACAATTAGCATATCCCCATTAGGATCATATGTTAGGTAAAGCAGCCAAGTCAACAACCTCCACCTTAATATTTTCATGGAAACAAAAATAAGAAATTGCCAACACATCCATAACATTCCCCTTCCAAATTATCATGGGGAACCAAATATGGAATTTTGGCCTAAAGGATATTTGACCAAGTAAATATTATATCCATTGGAGAATATGCGTTGAGTAAGAGCATTCATGAACTATATGTTTAGCTTGGACAACAAGAAACCTTATCATGTGAATTGTCTAACACTTCAAGCCCATTAATGTAGAGAGCATCACTAGAGGATTTATCTTTTTACATGTGTACAACTTGGAAAGTGAATGCTTGAATTAGATACCTTATCTTGTAGTTTAGGGACATGATTCAAGAAATTAACGAAAATTCAGAAAAATGGGCAAATATTTCGATTGTTTTACTCCTCTGATCAAATCTACTTGTAAAAAAAATTTGTAGCTGTATTTTGACATACAGGCCTCCCTTGTGCAACTCTCCTTCACTAACAGATAACTTCTTGTATTAATTCATGTTTCTTTGTTCACATTGGACATGAACTAGCTTGCATGACTTCCCCTAAACACCTAGCATGCATGTTAGTCCCCACTTAGGCCCTCGATTATTCGTGTGAGTCCTTCGATCACTATGCTTGCAGAGCCTTTATCGTGTAAGCTTAGAGAATCTCCTAGAGGACTTGGATGATATAACTGAGAAATTAATAGTTGACTTGGTGGTATTCACGCTAGTTTGGTGTGCACAGTCCCTTTGAAGTGGCTACAAGTGGCTTAGTGTGATGTCTTGCTAGACCACATTTTCTAGTTATGGTTTGTTGTTAATTGTGGATACCCTAGCTAGGGTTTGGAAGCATTCCAAGTGTCCACATTGTTTTTTTTTTTCCACAATGAGTCATCCCCCAGCAGGGGTTTCGGCACCATGGTGTAATAGCTCAGCCTAATCGACGTACACATCTGGTACCATTAATCGACTGAGGTGCCAAACCCTAGCAACCTCCAACCTATAGGCTCACACCACCAATCAATCTGTACCCAAGAATGCACACCCTTCTCTGCACTTGCGATCCCTCAACCTATGCCACCACCTCCAAGGAGTCTTACTCAGCCGAAAAGAGACATTCTCAAACTCCTGTGGCTCCAAATATTCTTGAAGCTCTTCGAGCTTGCCAAGTATGTTCCAAGTCCTTATATCAAACCCTAGAATCCTCCAACCCCCCGGCTCACATCCCCCATCTGCCTGCACATAGGCAGTGTACACCCTTTTATGAACCTAAGCTTTGCCGGGCTATGGATGTGGGGAATCAAGGGTGGACTTGTAGCTATTCATGCTAGTTTGTTGTTCGCTCTTTGAAGTGGCTACACGTAGTTTAGTGTGATGCCTTTCTAGGACATCCTCACTAGTTATGGTTTGTTGTTAATGGTGGATGCCCTAGCTAGTGTTTGGAAACATTTGAGGTGTCATATCCTATGACAAGCATGAACGACATGTACCAACTTGTCATAGGCTAATTGGTACGTACTTCTAACTTTATTATTTGTATAAATGAAGTACATTGTTATCCACAATTTCTGTAGTTGAAGATCTAATTTTTACCATATATTCACATAAAGATTAGAGTAGTTTATGGTGTTGTTCATATATGCTAATTTAGCATCTTGTGCCCATCATTGTAAATTGAATAGAGTAGTCATCAAATAAATGTGTTTCGTTAATGAACCTATATTAGAGTCATTATAATTGTATTGATGCAAGGGTTGAAGGAGCTAGGGTTTGCGACAACCAAAATCTAGAGAAGACATGATCTACTGGGGTTTGATATCTTTGGGTGACAAGGAACTAGGAAATGTGGCGAAAAGACCCCATCGAAGACTTGAATCGCTATGCTTGGAGAGCTTGTATCACATAAGATTAGAGAATTTCCTAGAGGAATTGGATGACATAAGTGAGAACTTAATGGTGGGCTTGGTGGTATTCATGCTAGTTTGTTGTGCACCCTTTGAAGTGGCTACAAGTGGCTTAGTGTGATGCTCTGCTAGACCATATTTGCAAGTTATAGTTTGTTGTTCATGGTGGATACCCTAGCTAGGGTTTGGAAGAATTCCAAGTGTCCTAGTATACAACAAACGAAGTTACAAGTTACTCTAATATAGGCCCTTGGATGTCATTCATTAAACACCCTTAGTTTAAGGCTATGGGCCACATTAGTGTTAGTGGGCGCCCACTAACTATAATTTGGTCCATAGCCTTAAACTAAGGGTGTGTATGTAGATTTTTGGTAGCATCGCATGTGCTCTAAGCCTCAATATTTGCAGGGATGCTTAGACACATGCGTTCTCCAATACCCAGAAATCGTTTTGGGAAATTCCACCCAGAGACAGTTTTATTAAAATAATTAATTATTTTTATTGGGACTATAAGCCTAAACATAGGAAATTAAAATAATTAATGGGTATTAATCTAAATTGTGGGTGAAACTTCTAGAAGAAGGCAAAAATCAAGTCAATATTATCGTATCCATTGATTAGAATCTAATATAGGCCTTTGATTGATCAACCAGAGGATTAGAAGAGGAGCTTTGATAGGAACTTGGAGAACACACCAGAGGCGGATACTCAGTTACTCAAGTAAGATCGATTTTCTCACTAGTCAAAGTTCGGCAAGAGAAATTCGAATTAGAGAGAGAGAGTTTCAGGTGAGAAAGAGAGAGAGGGCATCAACATCAATCGAGAGTACAAGACAAGAAGGCGTAGAGCAGGGAGAGCCAACGTAGAAGTGTACAAGAGATTTTTGCTGAAGAATAATAAAGAAACCCTTATCCGCTACACCATTTTTCCCACATCGGGTTGTTCTGGGGATGATTGTCCAAAAATAACTGTCATTGTGGTTATTCTTGTGTTGTTATTGCATTCGCTTTCAGAATTTTATTTGTGAAGTCTGCAGTAGAATTTATTTTGATATGCACCGTAAGAACACAGTGAATAACTTGTTTCTAAATTGATAAGTAGAAGAAATGAAATTATCACTGCAGTAGGAATTCTATTTTGAAATTTTCACATGGAATCGAAGCCAAGTTAAGCAGGAGTGCAGACTGAAGAGCTCTCGTTGAGGAAAAGGAAGGAGTTCGATATTACTACAAAGGCAGAGAATTGCAGGACGCAATTTTATTCCACAACAGTTGTTGGGGTAGGATAGCATCAGACAACAACACAAAGATCGATACTCAAAGTAACTAAGAATTGGCTTCTAGACTAGAAGAAGAATTCACTTGCCTAGCAAGTTCAGCTTTAGCAGATATTTGGTATATTGATAGCGGGGCTTTAACTCATATGACCGGAGTACGCGAATATTTCTCGAGCTATCAAGAAGAACAAATGGATTTCCATATTACAACGGGAAATCGGACAAAATGTACTCCAATAAGGAGGGGCGCCATAGCATTTCAGAAAAGCAGGAACCAACATTTAACCAACCAATGTTCTGCTTGTGCCGCGATTAGGAATGAATATGATTTCAGTGTTTGAGCTACAGGACAAGAGATACGATGTATACTTCATTGGAAAGAAAGTATACGTCAAACATCCAAGCAGGAAGAAAAAAAGACAAATTGGAACTCGAAGCAACAAATTGTATAGGTTGTAGCTTGAGTCTCCAATGGCACTAATATGCAACAACTATGATGATGAAAAGGAGCAAACTGAATTATGGCACATGCAAATGGGGCATTTACACCATGGAGCACTGAGGATGCTGAGAGAGACTGTTACAGGAGTATTAGTCCTTGGTAGTGAACATGATGACTTACGCAGAGGGTGTGTACTAGGGAAGTATGCTAAACAGTTTTTTCCAAAAGTAACAATCAAGCAGAATGTGTATTAGGATTGATACACTCAGATATTTGTGATCCTATGTCCACAAGAGGTCTTAGTGGTGGCGAATACTTCGTCACCTTTATTGATGATCACTCCAGAAAAGCCTGGATCTATTTCTTAAAGATCAAGGATGAGGTCTTTGATCATTTCCGAGAATTTAAAGCTCTTGTTGAAAATATGACAGGGAAAAAGATAAACATATTGCATTCAGATAATGGTGGAGAATATATTAACAAAGACTTCACAAATTTTTGCACAAAGGAGGGCATCAAAACAGAGTGGACAACTCCATATAATCCGGAGCAAAATGGAGAAGAAAAACGGAAAAATAGAACTATTATTGGGGAAGCCAAAACTATGTTGTAGAATGGAGTGTTGACAGTTGCATCATTTGCTCAGAGGTTGGTGTACAACATGTCAGACATCAACAATGCAAAGGGAGATGCTATAGGACAAAGTGATTCTTGAGGAGGTTGCATTGCTAAAGCATGTTCCTCGCTAAGAGGGAGTGTTGATTTCTGGTAGCATTAGTTATGCTCTAAGTCTCAAAATTTGCAGGAGGCTTACACACGTGCATTCTCCAATACCCAGAAATCATTTTGGAAAATTCCACCTACAAATAGTTTTATTAAAATAATTAATTATTTTTAATGGGACCCTAAGCCAAAACTTAAGAAATTAAAATAATTAATGGGTATTAATCTAAACTGTGGGTGAAACTTCTAGAAAAAGGCGGAGATCAAGTCAATATGATTCTAGCCATTGAGTAGAATCTAATCTAGGTTGTTGATTAATCAAAGAGAAGATTACAAGAGGAGGCTTAATGGACACTTGGAGAACACACTAGAGCTAGATACTCACTTACCCAAGTAAGATCGATTTTCTCAATGGTCGAAGCTCGACAAGAGAAAATCGAATCAGAGGGAGAGTTGCAGGTGAGAAAGAGAAAGAGTGCATCAACATTAGTCGGGAGTACAAGGCAAGAAGACGCAGAGCAGGGACAGCTAGTGCAGAAGTGTGACGCAGAAAGAGGCAACACAGGGCAGGTTGATGTTGGGATTGCGTGAACAGTTTGACGCTGGGCCAACGTGAGGAAAAGTGATGTAGCAAGACACAGATAGATTCAGAGGGATGAGAAGCACTTCTCTTGGATCATAGATTTTTCAGGAAGAATCTGTAAAGTTTTTCACCTCTGTTGGTTGTATATTGTACAAGAGATTTTTGCTACAGAATAATAAAGAAAACCTCATTTGCTGCACCGACTTTCCCACATTGGGTTTTTCCGGGGACGATTGTCCAAAAACAATTATGTCATTGTGGTTATTCTTGTGTTGTTATTTTATTCGCTTTCAGAATTTTATTTGTCAACTATGCATTGGAATTTATTTTGATATTCACCATAATAACACAGTGAATAACTTATTTCTGATTTAATAAGTAGAAGAAATAATATTATCACGGCAGTAGGATTTCTATTTGAAATTTTCATAGACATCCAAGGGTCGCTGCATCCCTACGTCAAGCTTAGCCAACATTTCTCCAAAAGGTAATAAGGTGGCAAAAATTAGCATATCTCCATTAGGATCATATGTTAGGCAAAGCAGCCAACTCAACAACATCCACCATAAGAATTCCTTGGGAACAAAAATAAGAAATCGCCAACACATCCATAACATTCCCCTTTCACCAAATATGGAATTTTGGCCTAAAGGATATTTGACCAAGTAAATATTATATCCCATTGGAGCATATGCATTGAGTAAGAGCATTCGTGTACTATATGTGCAACTTAGGACAACAAGAATCCTCATCATGTGAATTGTCTAACACTTCAAGCCCATTAATGTAGAGAGCAACACTAGAGGATTTATCTCTTTACATGTGCACAACTTGCAAAGTGAACGTTTTAATTGGATACCTTATCTTGTAGATTAGGCATATGATTTAAGAAATTAACGAAAATTCAGAAAACTTGGCAAACATTTCAATTGTTTGACTCCTCTAATCAAATCTACTTGTAACGAAGTTTTGTAACTGTATTTAGACATACGTGCCTCCCCTATGCAGCTCTCTTTCATTAAAAGATAACTTCTTGTACAAATTCAAAATTCTTAGATCACATTGGACACGAACTAGCTTGTCTGACTTCCCCTAAACACCTAACACGCATGTTAGTCCCCACTTAGGCCTTGGATTATTCACATGGGTCCTTCCACGTGGCCGTGATCAGGTGGACACAACATGCAGGGTCCACTTTCCACTTTTCACTTATACTTTTCCTCTTGGTCCTTTAATGATCAATATTAAATCTCTAATCAAAGGCTAAGATTAGATTTGGCTTGATCCACGACTTTTGGAAATTTCTAACCCATTTTTATATTAATACTCATTAATATTTTATTTTTCCTAAGTTTAGACTTAGGAACTCCATTAAAAGTATTAATTATTTTAATATCTCTCAAACCGGTTAGAATTTGCCTAAACCATTTCGGGGTCTTGGAGATCTCATGTGTTTTAGCCTCTCTACTAATATTCATGGCTAGAGCACATATGATGCTACCGCAAATCAACACTCACCCTTAGCGAGGACTGTGCTCTAGTAATATTCCACACAGAGCATTACTTTGATCATACGGCATTAGTACCTATGTTGATACTAAGGCTCTATGCCCAACATCCTCTGCATGGTTGCATCCTGTACTGCTACCCATGGCTCTATCACTGCCACTACTACATCTGTACTGCAGCTCCCTCTGCATCCGTGCTGTTGTTGGTCGTTCTTCCCAACACTGCATCTGCAGTGCAACATCATGCTCATTTCTGCTACTGAAATGGATTTTTTATCATCCCCATCTTCTTGCTGAAATAATCAAACTTGGTTCTTCCAAGGGCCTTGGTAAGGATGTCTGCCACTTATTCTCCTGTAGGAGTGTAGCTCAACTGTACAGCTCCTCGTTGGACACAGTGTCTGACAAATGACACCGGATATCAATATGCTTTGATCGGTCATGAAACATTGGATTCTCAGAGAGCTTGATACAACTCTGATTATCGCACACGATCCTGGTCGCCTCCATTTTCCTCCTGAATAGGTTCACAAGCAGTTTTCTAAGTCATATGGGCTAACATGAAGCTGTGCTTGCCGCCATTTATTCTACCTCAGATGAGCTCAAAGCCACAGACTTCTGTTTCCTACTGCACTAGGAAGTTATTCTTGATCCAATGTTGAAACAGTACCCAGAGGTATTTTTCCGATCCACTGAGCTTCCTGCCCAATCAGCATCAGTAAATCCACTCAATCTGATATCCTTACTCCTGGTGTACAAAAGTCTATAATCGAGTGTTCCCTATAAATACCTAAGAACATGTTCAGTTTGGACAACAAGAATCCTCATCATGTGAATTGTCTAACACTTCAAGCCCATTAATGTAGAGAGCATCACTGGAGGATTTATCTCTTTACATCGGTACAACTTGGAAGGTGAACGCTTGAATTGGATACGTTATCTTGTAGATTAGGCACATGATGCAAGAAATTAACGAAAATTCAAAAAAATTGGCAAGCATTTCAATTGTTTTACTCCTCTGATCAAATCTACTTGTAACGAAGTTTTGTAACTGTATTTAGACATACAGGCCTCCCTTGTGCAGCTCTACTTCATTAAAAGATAACTTCTTGTACTAATTTAGGTTTCTTAGTTCACATTGGATACAAAGTAGCTTGCATGACTTCCCCTAAACACTTAGCACGCATGTTAGTCCCCACCAAGGCCTTGGATTATTCACGTTGTTCCTTGGATCACTATGTTTGAAGAACTTGTATCATGTAAGCTTAGAGAATCTCCTAGAGGACTTGGATGATATAAGTCCCCCAGTACGACTTATGCATTCCGTTCAATCCGCAACTGCTCACATCCAAGAAAGGCGTGGTGGTATTCATGCTAGTTTGGTGTGTTGATTTCTGGTAGCATCGGATGTGATCTAAGCCTAAAAATTTACAGGGAGGCTTGGACACATGCATTCCACAATACCTAGAAATTGTTTTGGGAAATTCGACTAGAAATAAGGAACTGTTGAGCCATTTTATTACTTCTTCAACAGCAAAAATACAATAGTAAATAGAATGGTGCACCTCGGCTTGTATCAATGGACAAGCATGACCAAACCCAGGTGAGAAATGGCTGAACTGAAGGCTGCTACAACTACTGCACCAAACTGCACTGGGTAGCCTAGAAAATCGCTCTTCTATTGACTTCGAAGGGCCGGAAACACTACTTCCAGTGCTCAGAAAATTATGATATTCGGGCTCCTTACTCCTTGGCCTAAACCCAGAAAAATCCACGAAGGAATTTAGTTGGTTCAAAATTCTGAATTTCGACCCCCAAGGAGCTTGTTGGATTCAAATTGCAAAACCTCCCAGAAAGTGTCCAAAAACTCTGATATGATCCCACCTACAAATCTCTTGACTTCCCGTATGAGTTTCCGAGTTGTAGCTCTTGCCCTTAAGACCCACGAAGATGTTGAACTAGCCCTCTACGTTGTCTCCCAGGCCTGGAATCCGAACTGCTCTGTTGTTGGCTTATTTGTCTCCAAAACTCTCACTGAATGTTGGCCCAATGTTGTCCCTCAGATTCCTTCACTCGTCCAACAATGGGTTGATCCAATGTGGCTCAATCCCCTTCTGTGTGTTCTCCCTATGGCCCAGAAATACATACTTCTTGAGTGTAGCTAAGTGATGATGTTGTGGATACTCCATGGAACTCCTGAAAATGCTTGTGGAACTAACTTCCTAAGGTGGGCAATCTAAGTCCCCTAAAGGTAAAGGTTGAATCTCCTGCTTGAGAGATTCGTGGTTGAACAACCAGTTGACTCAGCTAAGCGGCTGAGCAAACAGTCAAGTAAATTCGATATGCGCTTGAATGAATGATCCAAATGAGAGCCTCCTCCTCCTTTTCTTCGTGTGCCTTCCTTGCCTCATGTGGGCCCTTCCAATCAGCATTTCAAATTCCCTCCAAACCATTCGAATGGCCTAGTTCGAATTCCCACGTGAGTGGCCCCCACCCTCCACTAGCAAACTAATTAAGCCCAAATTTCTCCTAAGTCCCTAAGTCGTAACTGTTGGGTCCTTTTCCTTAACCAAAAATGTGTAGATATAACCTGTTACAAATATGTTTGAGAAGGGACATGACAGTCCTCCCCTCCCAAATGTTGCTTGCCCTCAACCAACCTAAGAGCTGGGTGCTCCAAAATGTGCTCACCCTCCCAAGTGGCATCCTCATCTGGCAAGTTCTTCAAACGTACCAAGAACTCCCTGATGGTCTTGCTCCTCAACTTCCTCTCCCTCCACTCCAAGATGGCCTCGGGCTCCAAAACCAAGTGGCCGTCATCATCCAGTGGGGGTAACTCTATTGTTGTTGTCACTTGTTGCCTTAGCACCTTTCTAAGGCATGAGACATGAAATACATTGTGAATCCTACTCCTCGGAGGCAACTCCAGCTCATAGGCCAACTCCCCAAATTGTCTGATCACCCAGTATGGCCCATAGAAGCGGGGCTATAGCTTCTCGGCCCCCTTCTGCTTCAATGTAGACTGCCTGTACGGCTGTAGTCAAAGGTAAACCAAGTCCCCCTCCTCGAAATTCCTCTCTATCCAATGAAACTCTACATACACCTTCTGTTGGTTCTGTGGTGTCACTAAATAATCCTTGAAAGCCTTGAGGATGTCTTGGCTCTCTTGGATACAATCTTTGGCCTTTGGGGCCCGACTGTCTCTAAAAACAACATCAGCAAAAGATAATGCATCATATCCATACAAGGCACGAAAAGGAGTCATACCAATGGACATCTGATGGGTGGTGTTGTAGCAGTACTCGCCCAAATGCAGCCAATGGATCCAAGCCCTCTGGTATCTCGTCAAGTAGTTCCTCAAATACCCCTCCACCCATTGATTAACTTGCTCTGTCTGGCCATCTGTTTGGGGCGAGTAGCTCGTGCTAGGAGTGAGCTCAGTACCGACTAATCTAAAAAGCTCCTGCCAAAAACCTCCCATGAACCTACGATCCCTGTCACTCACAATGTTCTTAGGAAGCTCGTGTAACCAAAAGATCTCCCTAAAGAACAGCGCTGCAACCTATGCAACCGAATACCTGGTGGGGATGGCGAAAAAGTGGGCATACTTGGTCAATGATCAACCACTACATAAATGCAGTCCTTGCCCTGCACTGTGGGGAGCCCCATGATGAAATCCATAGATATGCCTTCCCACTTCCCCTCGAGGACGGGAAACGGCTATACCAATCACGTAGGGTAAATCAACTCCCCCTTTTTCCACTAACATGCCTCACACTCTTGTACGTGCTTCAACACATCCCCCTTAAGGCCCTTCCATGTGAAACTCTCCCTCAATTGCGAGTTGGGCACCAGAAAAATGTGCCCCTTGTAATAGATGACCTCATCCATCACTCTGTACCGCTCATCTGTGTGGGTACCCTCCAAGATCTCGCATGCCCTCCTGTCCTTGGAGTACTCCACTAGTAGCTGGGCCTTCCAATCATGACAGATGCTCATGAGTGATAGACCAGTAGGTCTCCGTGATAGAGCATCGACCACCACATTGTGCTTTCCCCGCACATACTCTATATCGAAGTCATAAGCCTGCACCTTCCTGAACCATCTCTGCTTCCTGTCATTGAGGCCCTGCCGCCCCATGAGGTGATGAAGACTGTTGTGATCAGTGTTCACCCGAAACCTGTCGCCTACCAAATACTGTCGAAATTTGGCCAATGCATGCATGATGGCCAACATCTCTTTGTCATATATGGAATATGACCACTCATGTGATAAGTGATTCCAACTCTCGAAAGCAATGTGATGCCCATCTTGTGATAGAGTTGCTCCAAATCCCTCCCTGGATGCATCACACTCTACGTTGAAGGGCTGGGAAATATCCGAAAGCACTAAGATCAGGCAATTGCTCATCGCCTCCTTGAGGCGATCAAAGGATGCCTACGCTCCATCAGTCCATGCGAAAGCCCCTATCTTGGTCAACTCTGTCAAGGGTGCTAGCTGTGAAAACCCCTTGACAAACTTCCTGTAGTAGGTGCAGATACCCAAGAAACACCTCAGCGCTATCACATCTTGGGGCACTAGCCAATCACGGATAGCTCATATCTTCTCCTCATGGACCTTCACCCCATTAGCACCGATGATATGCCCTAAGGAGAGCATCTTTGTCAAGCCAAACTCACACTTGGACAGTTTGGCATAAAACTGTTGCACCAAAATATGTAGCACCTCCTCCAAGTGTTGGAGATGCTCCTCCCACGTCCTGTTGTAAACCAAGATATCACAAAGAAAACCAGCACAAGCCTCCTCAACTTACTCTAAAAGACATGGTTCACGCATGAGTGGAAGGTAGTTGGGGCATTGGTCAGCCCAAATGGCATGACTAGGAACTCAAAGTGCCCATAATGGCACCGGAAAGCTGGCTTGGCGATGTCTTGATCCCTCACCCTGATCTTGTGGTACCCCTAACGCAGATCGATCTTAGAGAAGTATTTGGCTCCTCTAAGCTCATCCATCAACTCATGTATGTGGGGGATGGGGTACCTGTTCTTCAGCGTCTTTCGATTGAGGGCCTAGTAGTCAATGCACATGCGTAAGGTCCCCTCCTTCTTCACCAGTACTACTGAAGAAGCGAAGGGACTAGAACTTGGCCTGATATAGCTCAATGCCAATAGCTCCTGAATGGCCCTCTCAATCTCATCCTTATAGGCCTTAGGATGCTTATAGGGTGTAGTGATCACCGCCTGCACACCCGACTCCAACTCAATAGTGTGCCCAAATCCCCTGTCTCACAACCGCCATGGTGGAATATCCCCAAACACTACTGCATATTTCTCCAAGAAAGCCTGTATGTCTAGTGGTGGTGGTTGGGCCTATCCCCCAACCTCTGAAATCCTCAACTCCACTTCCCATGCAATGTCCCCATGTCACAAATCTGCCTCCATCGTGTGGGCTAAGACAGTCTGAGGTGGATAGGAATGCATGCCTTTGAGAACAACTGATTATCCATCTAGCCTGGTGAACTCCATCTCCAGTTTCTTCCAATCAGTAGTGACTCGCCCAAGGCAATACAACCACTGGACACCCATCAACATGTTGTTGTCTGGCACATCGATCACAAAGAAGGGGTCTGTCATCGAGTAGTTCCCCATAACTACTGTCAAAGCAAGCACATACCGAGTGCACTGCATAGTACGGTCACCTGGTACTAGCACTGAAAAGCCCTGAAGCTGAGTCATGGTGAGGCCCCTCCTCTGAACCAACTGGGCATCTATGAAGTTCTGGGTAGCCCCACTGTTAACTAGGACTGACACCCGTTGTTCCAGTATGGTGCCTCTAATCCTAAATGTCAAGACTTTGGGGACCCTGCATAAAGAAGCAGTGCACCAATTGCTTGGTGCCCAAGGCTCCCTACAAGTGAAGCACAACTTCCTCCTCCTGAGGTCCTTCTGTGCCTCATCATCCAGCTACCCCCCCCCCCTTGAGGTCTAGTGTCATGCCCCTTCTATGGGAAATGGGTTTGTGCAAGTAAAGGCACTATAGTCTTAGGGATGGCCCCCTGTGGATATCTAGTGCATAAAACTGCCTCCTGCAGCATAGAGGGTCTGCATGACTTCACCAGTCCACGTAGGGGCTCAAGTAAGCCCTCAATGAAGGTGTATACCCTCCAAGCCTCTAATAGATCTGGAACCATCACTGGCACTCGCAGAAACTCTTAAATATACTGCTCTGGGTTGCTGATTACGCGCAGATTGGTCAACTCCCTGAAATGGGCGTCTAGATCCTTCTGGTCAAAACGTTCCACCACCCTCCTGGTGAACTCCTCATACGAAGCCACATTGGCATGCCCCAGAGCTGGAAGTAGGTGTGCATCTTCTCAACCCAAACCCTAACAGTGCACTAGACAATGTCATCGAATGTAGGGAATTACATCCTCCCTATGGTCCTCTGCAGCTCATAGCTCTATGTACCTTGTCCTCCATAGCCCTTGCTCTTCTCATTTTTCTTGAGCTTGCAAAAATCTCTGAAAGAGAGTGCTTCCCTGAAGTTTGCACCCATAGATTGCCACTCTTTGAAATGTTCTCCCATCTGTATGGGGTCTTCACCCCCTGCTGGTTTGATCTGTGCCATAGGTACAAAAGAGGGCAGTGTGGCTCAAATTGACCAACTAGCTGATGGTTGTTGTGCTGCTAGTGATGGGTGATCGAATGGCTGGGAGGCTCCAGAAATTTCCCCAAATAGAAACCCTCTAGGACTGTTTCTCTCTCTGTTCTGCATGTTTATATCCTCCAACATCTCTTTCTATCACTTTGCTAAGTCATTCAAACCATTCAGGAGGTTGTCGAAAGCCATCTCTTCCCTACTCTTGGGTTCCACCATGTCCTTCTCTTCTACCACTGCTTTCCCCCTGTTCTCTATGTCTAGAGTAATCTCCAACTCTCTTTCTCTGCTCTAGTACCTCTACCTTCTATATGTGATGTTCTTATGGTCCCCTTCTCTCATAGGAGAAAATCCCCACAGCTGAGCCAAGACCTAGGCTATGATGAAAATAAGGAACAGCTGAGCCATTTTATTACTTCTTCAAGAGAAAAATACAATAGTAAATAGAATGGTGCACCTGGGTTTGTCTCAATGGACAAGCATGACCAAAACTAGATAAGAAATGGCTGAACTGAAGGCTGCTACAATTGTTGCACCAAACTCCACTGCACTGCCCAGAAAACTGCTCTTCTACTGACTTCAAAGGGCTAGAAACACTACTTCCCGTGGTCATAAAATTATGATATTCAAGCTCCTTACTCCTTGGCCTAAACCCAAAAAGCCCATGAAGGAATTTAGCTAGTTCAAACTTCTAAATTTCAACCCCCAAGGAGCCCAACTTCAGCTGCAACTGCAAAACTCGACTCGCTAGATTCAGGCTATAAAACCTCCCGGAAAGTGTCCAAAAACTCTGATATGATCCCACCTACAAATATCCTGACTTCCCGCATGAGTTTTCAGGTCGTAGCTCTTGCCCTCAACACCCCCGAAAATGTTGAACTGGCCCTTTGCGTTGTCTCCCAGACCTGGAATTAGGAATACTGGTTTGTTGGCTTCTTTGGCTCCTCCATCAATTAGCTAATACAATGTGGCTCAATCCCCTTCTGTGTGTTCTCCCTGTGGCCCAGAAATACGCAATTCTTGAGTGTTGCTGAGTGATGATGCTATGGATACTCCCTGCAACACCTGAAAATGCTTGTGGAACTGCCTTCCTAGGGTGGGCACTCAAAGTTCCCCGAAGGTAAGGTTGAATCTCCCGCTTGGGAGATTCGTGGTTGAACAACCACTTGACTCGGCTAAGTAGCTAAGCAAATAGTCAAGTAAATTCGATATGCAAGGTGGAATGAATGATCCAAATGAGAGCCTCCTCCTCTTGTCTGTGTGGACCTTCCTTGCCTCATGTGGGCCCCTCCAATCAGCGTTTTGAATTCCCTCCAAGCTATTCGAATGGCCTAGCTCAAATTCCCACATGGGTGGCCCACACCTTCCACTAGCAATCTAATTAAGACGAAATCTCTAAGTCCCTAAGTCGAAACCGATAGGTCCTTTTCCTTAGCCAAAAATGTGCAAAAATGTGTAGAGATAACCTGTTACAAATGTGTTTGAGAAGAGACATGACATTCCGAGGACGTTTGTCTAAAAACAACGGTGCAATGTGTTGTGTATTTTTTTCCTTCTCAGTTTTTTGTTTCTGCTTATAATTTAATTGGTGAAGACTACAATGTACTAGTTTCGATGTTTACTGTAGGAAACAGTAAATAATTTGTTCAGTAATTAACAAATAGAAGGAACTTAATCACTTGTTGCAATGGTGATTCGGGTAATAGAATTTTCACATGGAATCAGAGTTGCGGGTGAAGCAAGAGAGTAGAGCTGGAAGAGCCCCGCACTGAAGAGAAGAAGGGAAGTCGAAGTGTTGCATAAGCAACAAACTAAATCCCCAGAGGGATTTCGCAGTCTAGGCCAAGAGGGCAACATTTTCATGGAAAATCTCTCTCTGAGTGAGTCTACAAAGAGGTAGGATTTCCATATCAAAATTTGTCAACGGCAGAGGGAAAAACATAGCATTAGATTCGGTGTAGAGTAGGCTTTACGTGGGTTGCAGTTTTCTTCAACATTTGTTGGGCAAAAAAACGTCAGAAGGAAGAAGAGAGACACTTTAGGGAATTTCTTCCTCAGAGAATTCCTAGCCAGGAAATTCAAATTCTCATTTGTTGAGCAACAACAAGGGGAAGCAGATCTACTGACTCCAGCAGGGAGTGTGTAGGCTAGCCTAGCAGTAGCGTAGAGGAGAGAGGTCATTAGACTTTTTTGGCAGAGATGGTAGCCAATGGGTTGAGAGATCAGGATCGGTTGGATGGTGCATCCAACTATGTGATATGGAAGGGGAGGATGTCATGCCTTCCGAATGAAAATTTACTCAAGATCTATGTCAATAGTGTGGTAGTTGAGCCCGCGGATCCAAATCCACTTAAAAAGTACAAGGGAGATATTGCGAAGGCCAAGCGAATGATCCTCGACGAAGTGAAGGATCATGTAGTATGTCACATCTCAGGCAAAGGGACTTCCAAGGAGATGAGTATGCCTTGTCCAAGTTATATCAAGGATCTTCCGAGCAACATAAGATGTACTTGGAGTAGAAGTTGTGATTCAAGCAGATGCAAAAGGGAAAACACATTGATCTGTTCCTTGCAAAGCTTCAGGAAACCCAAGACAAGTTGCTAGTTGTGGGGTCAATACCTCAACCTACCAAGATGGTGAGGAAATTCAGTCTCAGAAAGAATGGCAAGTGTTTGTCTAGAGCATCCCAGGCAGAGAAATATTGCCAGATTGGGAAGGGATGTGGACCGCTCTTCAACAGGAAGAGATGAGGAGAAACTTAGTCAAGTGCAAACTTGCGGGGTGATATAGAATTGTAGTTCGAAAGAACTGCAGTTGGGGAGGATACTTGAGGAGTTCACCTCTTGGATCAATACCTTGCTACAGGAGCCCAGATCAAAAGTAGCAGAATGGACTAGTGTCAGTTGGTGCATAGGAGTGTCAAAGTGACAGTTGCATTCATTAGGAGCGCCACAGATTAAGCAGCGCATAGCTAGAGTTGGCAGCGGTGTAGTTGGCATAGAGCAGAGCCAGCAGCAGCACAGAGGCTTCAAAGGGTCAACATAGAGACCAGTAGCAGTCAGAACTCCAGCAACAAATGTGTCATGCTGAACACCAGTTCAATAATTTTGGATGCTTTTCTGTTGTTGATGCAGTAGTAGTAGCAATTGGAGAAGGTTGTAGTGTAGATGCAGTGTTGGTAGTGGCAGGGCCAACAACAACACAAATGCAGAATTTGAGAGGGAGTCGCAGTACGGATGCAGTGTTAGTAGCAGTACCGATGCATAATTTGCACAGTGGTTGATGGACAACAATGTCAGACATCAGCAGCGTAGAGGGAGATGTTATAGAGTCAGGGTGATGCTTCAGTAGGTTGCATTACTAGAGCACATTCCTCACTAATAGGGAGTGTTGATTTTTAGTAGCATTGGATGTGCTCTAATCGTCAAAATTTGCAGTGAAGCATGAGCACATGTATTCCACAATACCCAAAAATCGTTTTGCGAAATTCCACCCTGAGACAGTTTTATTAAAATATTAATTGTTTTTAATGGAGGCCTATGTCTAAACTTAGGGAATTAAAATAATTAAAGGGTATTAATCTAACTGTGGGTGAAACTTCTAGAAGAAGACGAGGATCAAGCCAAAATGATCTGAGCCATTGATTAGGATCTAATCTGGGTTGTTGGTTCTCAACAAAAAGATTATAAGAGGAAGCTTGATAGGCATTTGGAAAACACATAGAGTAGAGATCAGAAGATCAAATTTCTAAAGCACAACAATTGTCGGGGAGAGAATTCGAAGTGATCTTTTGCAGTGAGGGGCAGGGACAGTTCCAGATGGAGATTTATCCTTATCTGGGAATACTCAGAAGAGGAGGCAGAGAAAGATCCGGGAGAGGCAGCACAAAGGTGAAGATGCCTAGAGGCAACGCAGAGCCTCGAGGAGGTCCATATTTTTGCTGAAGGAATCGATCTCTGAAGCCAAAAGCCAAGGTGTGAGACCGGTAGGTTGAAATCAAAGTTTCTAGGAAGCAAATCGATTAGCAAAGGGAGTGATGCTGGGCTGACACAATGACTACGCAGAGGTAGCAAGGGGAAGACCATTTCTGTGGCTAGATTAGTCGAGATCATCTGTGATAGTGTGACGGGCTTCTCACTATTCATCTGTCAGTGATATTCTCTGTACTGGATAGCCAGCAAGGCATCTAGAGATTGCATTTAGAAAACTACTGCTTAATAATAAAACCCTAAGCTACCGCACTAGTTTTCCTGCATCGGGTTTTTCTGAGGACGTTTGTCCAAAAACAACGATGTAATGTGTTGTGTATTCCCTTCTTGATCATTTTCCTATTTCCACTTATAATTTAATTGTTGAAGACTGCAGCGTATTACTTTTAGCATTGTGGCTGGATTAGTTTGGATCGCCTCTGATAGTGTGAGGTGCTTCTCACTATTCATCTGCCAGTGATATTCTCTTTAATGGTTGCAGAACTTTGACATTCCTTGTAATGTTACTAAGTAGGAATGTAAGTGATACTAAGCAAATAAATTGTGCAGCAACATATAAAAATAAAACACACATTAAACATCCACAAAAATAATGCCAATAAGGAACTGCTGAGCCGTACTGTTAAAAATCTATAGGCTAGATACAATATGAAATGGAATTGTGCACCTGGGTTTGTCCCAATGAACAAGCAAGACCAACCCCAGGTGGGAATATAGCTAATTTGAAGGCTACCCAACTGCTGCAACACTCTGAACTGTGCTGCCCTAGTGAATTGTTGCCCTGCTGAACTTCGACTACCTGGAAGGTGCTCAAAGTTTGTCCAGAAAATTGTGTGCTTTTAACCCCGAACTCCTTAGAAAAAATGCAAAAAAACACAAAATGGAATTTAGTTGGTTTTGAATTCAGATTTTTGACCCCCTTGGAGCCTTTCCCTAACTTCGACTGCCAATTCGACTTGCAGGGAACAACCTGCAAATCCCTCTGCAAACTCCTCCAAAATGTTGGTTTTACCTGTGCTATCCAACTCCTAACTCCCCGGATGGCTCCTGGCCAAGATCAACTTCTCCCCAAGTCCCCACGAATTTGTTGTTGGATGGCCTCTACGCAGTGCCTCTGTCCAGAAATGCAACTGACTGATGCGCTGGCCTACCTTGCTGCAAACTCCAGTGAAAATGCCTTCCCTATGCTGCCTCCTCAGTCCCTGGATCCCCCAGCAAGCAACGAATCCCCTTGTTGACCTCCAAATTCTCCTACATGTTTTCTAACTGCCCAGGAATACGTAATTCCCTCTCTACGCTAATGGTTGAAGTGTGTTGTTGTCCCTGACTCCCTAAAAATCCTATAGAGCAACCTCACTAGGGCGGGCACGGATGTTCCCCCGAAGTAGAGGTTGAATCTCCCACGTTAGAGATTTGTGGCTAAACAACCAGTAGACTTGCTAAGCAACAAAGCGTACAAGTGAGTGTTTGTTTGCAAATGTAGAAGATGGTCAAAAATGAGAGTTGTTCCTTCTTTTATTCCCTTGGGCCTCCTTAGCCTCATGTGGGCCCCTCCATCCACCCATTCGATTTCCCTCCAACCACATCAAATGGCCAAGTTTGAATTCCCCATGTGGGTGGCCCCCGCATTCCACTAGCTACTAAATAAAGTCGAATTTGCCCAATAGTTCTTAAGTCTAAGTGTGGGGTCCTCCTAAGTCAAAATTGTGCCAACAATGTGTAGCTGCACCCCGCAACTAATGTTTGTGAGAAGAGACAGGATAGTCCACCCCTCCCAAATGTTGCTTGCCCTCAAGCAACCTCAAAGCTAGGAGCTCCAATATGTGCTCACCTTCCTAGCTGACATCCTCATCCGACAAGTTCTTCCAGCATATCAGGATCTCCTTGATGCTCCTACTCCTGAGTCTCCTTTCCCTGCTCTCCAAAATGGCCTCTGGTTCCAACACCAAGTGACCGTCATCATCCAGCAAGGATAGATCAGTTTCTGTCGTCACCTATTGTCCCAACACCTTCTTCAGGCATGGGGCATGGAACACATAGTGGATTCTACTCCCTCGAGGCAACTCCAGCTCATAAGCCACCTCCCCAACTCGCCTAGTCACCTCGTAGGGCCCATGGAAGCGTGGTTGTAGCTTCTCGGCCCCCTTCTGTTTCAGTGTAGAGTCTAGACTACCTGTAAGGCTACAGCCGGAGGTATACCAAGTCCCCCTCCTCAAAGTGTCTCTGTCCTGTGCTGGTCTGCATACAGTTTTTGCTGATTTTGTGTTGTCACCAAATTATCCTTGAGAGCCTTGATGATATCTTGGCTTTCTTGGACCCAATATTTGGCCTTTGGGGCCCCGTTGTCGCCAAAAACAATATCAACAAAAGTCAGTGCATCATATCCATAAAGGGCATGGTAATGAGTCATATCGATAGACATGTGGTGTGTAGTGTTGTAGCAGTACCCGCCCAGATGCAACCATCGTATCCACGTCCTCTATTGACTTGTCACATAGTTCCTCAAGTACCCCTCCAACCACTGATTAGCTCTCTCCATCTGGCCATCTATCTGAGTGTGATAACTAGTGCGAGGAGTGAGCTCCGTCCCAACCAAACTAAAGAGTTCCTGCCAAAGGCCACCCATGAATTTGTTGTCTTTGTCACTCACTATGTTCTTGGGGAGCCTATGCAGCCTGAAAGCCTTCCGAAAGAACAACTCGGCAACCTGTGTTGTAGTGTACCTAGTGGGGATGGCGAAAAAGTGGGCAAATTTGGTCAGCCTGTCGACCACTATGTATATGCAATCCTTCCCCTGTACTGTGGGGAGCCCAGTGATGAAATCCATCCAAATACTTTCCCATTTCCCCTTCGGGATGGGAAGTGGTTGTAGTAGTCCTACAGGGTTGTTCAACTCCCCCTTATTCCACTAACAAGCCTCACACTCCCATACGTGCTGCATCACATACTCCTTGAGGCCCTTCCATGTGAATCTCTCCCGAACAGCCATATAAGTCTTCTAGAACCCCTGGTGTCCGGACATTGGTGAATCATGAGTTGCCTAGAGTATCCTCTCCCTCAACTGTGATTTGGGCACTAAGTAAATGCTCCCTTTGTAATAGATGACCTCATCCATCACACGATAACGCTCATCTACATGTGTCCCCTCCACTACCTTGCATGCCCTCCTGTCCATGGAGTACTCCACCAACAACTGAGCCCTCCAATCTTGGCAGATGCTCATCAGAGATAACCCAACTGGCCTCCGAGATAGATCATCGGCCACCACATTGTGCTTCCCCCGCATATACTCTATGTCGAAATCATAGGCCTGCACCTTGCTGACCCATCTCTGTTGCCTGTCATTAAGGCCCTGCTGCCCCATGAAATGTCGAAGACTATTGTGATCAGTCTTCACATGGAACCGGTTGCCCACCAAGTACTGGTGGAACTTAGCCAATGCATGTGTAATGGCCAGCATCTCCTTGTCATATATGGAATATGACAACTCAAGCAGTAGGAGCTTTCGACTCTCGAAAGCTATGGGATGCCCCTCCTGTAATAATACTGCTCGAACTCCTACCTCGAATGCATCACACTCCACCGTGAATGGTTGGGAAAAGTCTGAAAGTGCCAAAACAAGGCAGCTGCTCATCACCTCCTTGAGGTTATCAAAGGCGACTTGTGCTCCATCAGTCCATGCGAAGACCAATTCTTGGTCAATTCAATCAAAGGTGCTGCCAGCTATGAGAACCCTTTACCAAACTTCCCGTAATAGGTGCAAATGCCAAAGAAGCCCCTCAGCGTAGTCACGTCTTAGGGTACTAGCCAATCCCGGATAGCCCGAATCTTTTCCTCGTGAACTTTCACCCCATCTGATCCAATGATATGCCCTAGGTAGAGCATCTCTATCAACCCAAACTCGCACTTGTAGAGCTTGGCATAGAACTGATGCTCCTCCAAAATGCGCAATACCTCCTCTAACTGTTGGATGTGCTCCTCCCACGTCCGACTATAGATCAGGATGTCATCGAAGAACACTAGCACGAACCTCCTCAGCTGTCCCCAAAAGACATGCTTCATGTATGAATGGAATGTGGCTAGAGCATTGGTCAGCCCAAACAGCATGACCAGAAACACAAAGTGCCCATAGTGGCACCGAAAAGTTGTTTTCGTGATGTCCTGATCCCTCACCCTGATATGGTGGTACAGCCAGTGGACACCCATCACCACGTTGGTGTCTGGCACATTGACCACAAAGAAGTGGTCCGTCATCGAGTAGTTCCCCATAACTACTGTCAAGGAGGGCACATATCTCGTGCACTAGATGGTAAGATCTCCCAACACTAGGACTGAGAAATCCTCAAATTCTGTTGTGGTGAGGCCCCTCCTTTGGACCAGTTGTGCATCTATGAAATTGTGGGTAACCCCACTGTCCACTAGCGCTGACACCCTTTGATCCATATAGAGTGCCTCTGAAACTTAGTGTCAAAAACTTAGGAATCTCGCATAAAGAAGCAAGGACAGGTCCTGCTAGGGAAAGAGATTCCCCTCACTATGGAGGTGGTGGTGGTGGCCCTCTGTCTTCTGGACTCTCTCCATCTATCCCACCACAACCATATTCCACCTCATCCTCTTGGTGACTGTCAAAAAATACCTCATTGTAGTGTGCTCTGCCTGCAATGCACCTATGGCCAGGTGCCCAAGGCTCTCTACATGTGAAGCACAGCTTCCTCCTCCGGAGGTCCTTTAGTGTCTCTTCATCCAACTGCCCCCTCCCCTGTATGATCCTCCGCGGTGAGGGTCTAGTCTCATGCCCTTTCTATGGGAAAGGGATTCGCGCAGGAAATGGTGCTTGAGTCTTGGGGATGGCCCCCTGTAGATCTTTGGCACACAAGATTGCTCCGTGAAGCATGGAGAGTATGCATGACTTCACCAGTCCACGCAGGGGCTCAAGCAAGCCCTCAATGAAGGTATATACCCTCCTTTCCTCGGATAGATCTGGGACCATCACTAACACATGCAGAAAATATGAAAATCCCGAGCAGCGCACTTTGCAGTGCCATCAAAAGTAGGAAAATACATCCTCCCTATGGTTCTCTGCAACTCATAGTTCTGGGTCCCTTGTCCTCTATATTCCTTGTTCCTCTCACTCTGCTTGAGCTTGCAGTAATCTCTAAAGGAGAGGGCTTCTTTGAAGTCTTCATGCATGGTCTGCCACTCTCTGAAGTAATCCCCCATCTGAGGAGGATCTTCCTCTCTTGCAGGCTCGATTTGTGCCACTGGAACGAAAGAAGGTAGTGTAGCCCGAGTCAGCACACTGACTGAAGGGCACTGCGCTACTAGTGAGGGGTGATCGAAAGGCTGATAGGCCCCGAAATTTTCTCCACATAGAAACCCTCTAGGCATGGTCCTTCCTCTGTTCTCTGACTTGATCTCCTCCAGCATGTCTTTCTACCCCTTAGCCAGGTCACTCAAGGCCCTCAGGAGGCTATCAAAAGTCGTCTCCTCCCTTCTCTTGGGCTCTGTCATTTCCTCCTCTCCGACCACTTCTTTCCCTCGATCCTCCATGTCTAGAGTAATTTCTAACTCCCTTTCTCTGCCCCTGTACCTCTGCCTACGGAAGGTGACGTTCTGTTGGTCCCCTTCTCTCATAGCAAACAATCCCCAAAGCCGAGCCAAGAACTAGGCTCTGATACCACTGTAATGTTCCTAAGTAGGAATGTAAGTGATATTAAGCAAAATAAGCTATGCAACAACAAATAAAATAAAACACATTAAACATCCATGAAAATGCTGCCAATAAGGAACTGTTGAGCCATATTATTAAAAATCTGTAGGCTAGATACAATATGAAATGGAATGGTGCACCTGAGCTTGTCCCAATGAACAAGCAAGACCAAATCCCAGGTAGGAAAATAATTGAGCTGAATGTTGCCCAACTGTTGCACTACTCTGCAATGCACTGCCCCAGTAAACTATTGTCCTAATGAACTTCGACTAGCTTGAAGGTGCTCAAAAACTACCCAGAAAATTGTGTTCTTCTAACCTCGGACTCCTCGGACAAAACCCAAAAAAACCTAGAAGGAAATTTAGCTAGTTTTGACTTCAAATTTTCGATCCCCTTGGAGCCTCTCCCCATCTTCGACTGCCAATTTCAACTTGAAGGAAACGACCTACAAATCCCTTTGCAAACTCCTCCAAAATGTTGGTTTTACCTGTGCTATCCAACTCCTATATCCCCGGATGACTCTTGGCCAAGATCAACTCCTCCCCAAGTCCCCACGAATTTGTTGTTGGATGGCCTTTGTGTAGTCCCTCTGTCCAGAAATTCGACTGATTGATGTGTTGGCTAATGCCTTCCCTATGCTACCTCCTCGATTCTCGGATCCCCCAGCAAGTAATGAATCCCCTTCCTGACCTCCAACTCCTCCTGCATGTTTTCTGGCTGCCCAGGAATATGTAGTTCCCTCTTTGCGTTGATTGCTGAAGTGTGTTGTCGTCCCTGACTCCCTAAAACTCCTGTAGAACAACCTCCCTAGGCCGAGCAAGGATGGTCCCCCAAAGTAGAGGTTGAATCTGCTGCGTGAGAGATTCCTGGAGGGAGACATTCTCAGACACCTGTGGCTCAAGGAGTTCTTGCTTCTCTTAGAGCTTGCCAAGTATGTTCCAAGTCCTTATATCAAACCATTGAATTCTCCAACCTCCTAGCTCACATCCCCCATCAACCTGCACATAGGCAATGTGCACCCTTTTCTGCACCTAAACTTCATCGGGCTATGTGTGTGGGGAAGCAAAGGTGGACTTCTAGGTATTCATGCTAGTTTGTTGTTCACTTTGAAGTGGATACAAGAAGCTTAGTGTGATGCCTTGCTAGGCCATATTCACTAGTTATGGTTTGTTGTTGATGGTGGATGCCCTAGCTAGTGTTTAGAAACATTTTAAGTGTCTTATCCTATGACAAGCATGAACGACATGTACCAACTTGTCAGAGGCTAATTGGTAAGTACTTATAACTTTATTGTTTTTATAAATGAAGTACATTGCTATCCACAATTTCTGTAGTTGAAGATATAATTTTTTCCATATACTCACATAGAGATTAGAGTAGTTTATGGTGTTTCTCATATATGCTAATTTAGCATCTTGTGCTCATTATTGTAAATTGAATATAGTAGCCATCAAATAATTGTGTTTCGTTAAAGAACCAATATTAGAGTCGTTATAATTGTATTGATGTGGGGGTTGAAGGAGCTAGGGTCTATGACAGCCAAAATCTAGAGAAAACATGATCTACTTGGATTTGATATCTTTGGGTGACAACGAACTAGGATATTGGGCGAAGACAACAAGGATCCTTGCTATGAGAAGTGCTTAACATTTGGAACCCGTGCTTGGAGAGTGAAACACTTAAGGATTGATCTCTTAAAATGTGTAAACCTTGGAGAGTGAGCACTTGACTCTTTATCTTGTATATTGTAATGGCCCTTGGATGTCATTCATTAGACAGCCATAGCTTAAAGCTATAGGCCACATTAGTGTTAGTGGGTGCCCACTAACAATAATGTGATCCATAGCCGTAAACTAAGGGTGTCTAATGAATGACATCCGAGGGTCATTGTATCCCTACGTCAAGCTTAGCCAACATCTCTCCAAAAGGTAATAAGGTGGCAACAATTAGCATATCTCCATTAGGATCATATTAGGAAGAGCAGCCAACTCAACAACCTCCACTCGAGACATACAGACCTCCTCTGATCAAATTTACTTGTAACCAAGTTTTGCAATTGTATTTAGACATGCGGGCCTCCCCTATGTAGTTCTCCTTCGTTAAAAGATAACTTACTTGTACTAATTCAGCTTTCTTTGTTCACATTGGACACGAACTAGCTTGCATGACTTCCCCTAAACACCTAGCACGCATGTTAGTCCCCAATTAGGACCTGGATTATTCATGTGGGCCCTTGGATCACTATGCTTGAAGACCTTATATAATGTAAACTTAGCAAATATCCTAGAGGACTTGGATGATATAAGTGAGAAATTAATGGTGGACTTGGTGGTAATCATGCTAGTTTTGTGTGCACCCTTTGAAATGGCTACAAGTGGCTTAGTGTGATGCCTCGCTAGACCATGTTTTGTATTATCGTTTGTTGTTGATGGTGGATACCCTAGCTAGGGTTTGGAAGCATTCCAAGTCTTTACATTGTTCTTTTTCTTTCAACAATGGGTCATCCCTGAGCTGGGGCTACGACACTATGGCGTAATAGCTCAGCCAAATCCACGTACGCGTCTATTACCATTAATAGATTAAGGTGCCAAATCATAGCAACCTCCAACCTATAGGCTCATGCCCCCAATCAACCTGCACCCAAGAATGCACACAGTTCTCTGCACTAGTAATCCCTCCACTTATGCCACCAACTCTAGGGTGTCTTACTTAGCCGAAAAGAGAAGTTCTCAGACTCTTGTGGCTCCACGAGTTCTTGTTGTGCATCGAGCTTGCCAAGTATGCTCCAAGTCCTTGCATCAAATCTTTGAATCCTCCAACCTCCTGGCTCACATCCCCCATCAACCTGCACATAAGCAGTCTACACCCTTTTCTACACCTAAATTTCATCGGGCTGTGTATGGGGAAGCAAGGATGGACTTGTAGGTATTCATGCTAGTTTGTTGTTCACTCTTTGAAGTGCATACCAGTAGCTTAGTGTGATGCCTTGCTAGGCCATCTTCACTAGTTATGGTTCATTGTTGATTGTCGATGCCCTAGCTAGTGTTTGGAAACATTTGAACTATCCTATCCTATATCAAGCATGATTGACATGTACCAACTTGTCATAGGCTAATTGGTATGTACTTCTAACTTTATTGTTTGTATAAATGAAGTACATTGCTATCCACAAATCTTGCAGTTGAAGATCTAATTTTTACCATATATTCACAAAGAGATTAGAGTAGTTTATGGTCTTGCTAATATATGCTAATCTAGCATCTTCTGCCCATCATTGTAAATTGATTATAGTAGTCATCAAATAATTGTGTTTCTTTAATGAACCTATATAAGATTCGTTATAATTGTATTGATGCAAGGGTTGAAGGAGCTAGGGTTTGTGACAACCAAGATCTAGAGAAGACATGATCTACTAGGGTTTGATATCTTTGGGTGATAAGGAACTAGGATATGTGGCGAAGAGACCCCATTGAAGACTTGGATCAGTATGTTTGGAGAGCTTGTAGCATGTAATCTTAGAGAGTCTCCTAGAGGAACTGGATGATATAAGTGAGAGATTAATGGTGGGCTTGGTGGTATTCATGCTAGTTTGTTGTGCACCCTTTGATGCGGCTACAAGTGACTTAGTGTGATGCCTTGCTAGACCATATTTGCAAGTCACAGTTTGTTGTTCTTGTTGGATACCTTAGCTAGGGTGTGGATGCATTCCAAGTGTCTTAGTATTTTTCAAGCTTAATGGACATGTGCCAACTTTTGGTAAGTCAGTTGTTATGTAACTTCATTTGTTGCATAACAAAGTGCCTTGATGTCCACACATTTTATACTTGTAGATTTGACTTTTAGAGTATATTCCCATGGAAATTAAGTAGTTTCTAGTGTTGGGTAGAAATGCTAGTGTTGGGTACAAATGCTAATTTAGTATAATAGTCGTAGAATTTCTTAAGTATGATCATTGGAAGATTGGATGTTTGAATTAGACAAGAAGGATCCTTTCTATGAGAAGTGTTTGACATTTGGAACCCATGCTTGGATAGTGCAACACTTGAGGATTGATCTCTTGACATGTATACACCTTGGATAGTGATCTTGACTCTTTATCTTGTTTATTGCAATGGCCCTTGGACATCATTCATTAGACACCCTTAGTTTAAGGCTATGGGCCACATTAGTGTTAGTGGGAGCCCACTAACAATAAAGTTGTCCGTAGCCTTAAACTAAGGGTGTCTAATGAATGACATCCGAGGGTCATTGCATCCCTATTTCAAGCTTAGGCAACATTTCTCCAAAAGGTAATATGGTGGCAACAATTAGCATCTATCCTTTAGGATCATATGTTAGGCAGAGGAACTAACTCAACAACCTCCACCTTAAGAATTTCTTGGCAACAAAAATAAGAAATTGCCAAAACATCCATAATATTCTCCTTTAAAATTATTGTGGGGAACCAAATATGAAATTTTGTCCTAAAATTTGACCAATTAAATATTATATCTCATTGGAGCATATGTGTTGAGTAAGAGCATTCGTGCGCTATATATTAAGCTTGGAAAACAAAAATCCTCATTATGTGAATTGTCTAACAATTCAAGCCCATTAATGTGGAGAGCATCACTCGAGGATTTTTATAGCAATTAACGAAATACAACAAAATTGGAAAACAATCCGATTGTTTTACTCTTCTGATCAAATCTACTTGTAACGAAGTTTTGTAACTGTATTTAGACATACGGGCCTCCCTTGTGCAGCTCTCCTTCATTAAAAGATAAATTCTTGTACTAATTCAGGTTTCTTTGTTCACATTGGACACGAAATATCTTGCATGACTTTTGTTGTCGCACAGATTGTCGCGACAACGCTCAGACCGGGGGCTGTCACTCTGATCCCCGATCTCTCCGTTTAAGCCTGTCTCCCACGGCTAAGAGGGGTAGACCCTAAAAGGAAAGGATGACCAACTGCGAACCAGTTGCTTTGGGAGACACGAAAGAGAAAAACACTAAGTAGTTTTGTTTAATTTAATGGACTAGTGCCTTATGGGTTTGGTGTCAAAATGATCACTTAACAGATGTTGCTGGAATGTAGAGTATGCACAGCAATCATTTAACATTAAATTACTTCGAAAATGTGAGATATCAGTAAATTCACAATGCTTTTAACGATACTCTGGCAATTTAAAAGGAAGTAAACTCCGAAAGATATGACCATGTAAATTTGCACATTTACCAGATAACCATGCCAAATCTCATAAAGATGGACGTTAATCTCACATCAACATTATAGCCTCAGCAAAAATATAGACCATGATAAATTTTCCAGGCTTAAGAGAACAAAATATTTCCGCAATGCTTTTTATGCTTTTCCGACAAAGTTTAAAAATTAAAACTAAATGAAAAATTTTAATCTATTCTCTACATAAAAAAAAAGAAAAATTTTATGATTTTTTTATTCTTTTTTTTTTTTTATTATTATTTATATTATTATTTTTTTAAAACAAAATTTAAACTAAAAATAACTATTTTAAATCTGTACTAAACCAAATAAAATTTAATATAAAAACCCTAAGATCTTTTTTGCAATTTTTTAATTTTAAAATCAAAATGAAATAAAATAAATGCTAAACGCTAACGTATATTAAAACAAAACTAAAATAAAACTAAACAAATAAAAAACCTAACAAAACTAAACTTGGACGCAATTGGAATAACGCATTAGCATGAATCTAATACATAAAGCATTTGAAACATGTACCAAAATCAAATAAAAATACGTCAACGCATATAACCTGACTTACGCTATGCATACAAACTCACGCAGATATGCTCGAGGGTCTGACGGCGGGCGAAGGAAGAAGACGCAGAAAAAGACTGAACAATGGCAGTGAACAGGGTTACGTACACACCTGAAAATGGAATGACAGCGGAAAACCTAAGCCGTTCAACCCCTCACGCACCTAACCGTGTAAGATGCTGATGCCTGTGTAAAAAAATTTAAAGACAAAAGCAAACGCGCAATGCTACCCACAGCAGAAGAAGACCTCTAGATAATTGTGAACGTTTCTTAACAAAAGGGACTAGCAACTTCTGTTAGTCGAGTAACAATATCGAGATCTACGATTTAAAAGAAAGCCAATCGTGTGCATAAGAGAAAAAAAAACGATTTTGTCAACCCTACGAAAAACTCTTTTTATGCATAGAAATGACGCCCACTTCGCAAAGTAGACAGACCTTACGCTTTCGGTTGCAGGTGATCAATGTTTGCAGCCTCAAGGTTAGCAGGAAGTAATAAAAAAGGAAAACGCACCTGACGTATACAAGAGAAAAAAAAAATCAAATGCAGCTGTGTGCAGGTTCTGAGATTAAGCAACAACAGTTGAAATCCCACGCTGGTTCAGGCAAACTATTTTTCTTTTATTAGTGCTCGAGCAGCACGCAGCTCTGAGACCCCTTGAAATTTCTTTAAAAAAAGACTTTGAGAACCCTGCACCCTGCAAATTTCATAAAAAGAAGACCCAGAAAAAATATGCAAAAATTTGAAATGAAACCCTAAGAACTGATTAAAAATTTCAAAATTTCAGCTCTATAAAGCCAGATTTGTCAGTTATCATCCAAGTATTTTCAGAAAATTCAGATTTACTAATGAAAAAGTACTTAGGAAATCTCTCATGCAAAGAGTAAAACACACTGAATGATTAACCCAGGATCAATACCAGCTGGGCCCTGCAAAAAATGCTTGTGGGAGTTGGCTGGTTCAGCCTAGAACTTCCCCAAACACCCACTGATCCCCAAGGGTTTCCTGCACAGCCCACTTCAACCGTCAAATAAGAGAGAAAAAGCAGTACTAGATCTCAAAAATAATGGAGATACCTGCCATTATATCAGAAACCCTAATACTACTCAAACCCTAGCATGTGAACAAGATACCTATGCTCAACAATACTCTTCATTAAGCTGTCATAACGGCTGAAAATTAAAATATGCAGAAATAAAATTGCTCACAGCACATTAAGAGAGTAACACCAGCAAGCTTTTGACCCCAAAGTCTTCTTTATTAGCACCAGAAAAAGATTACACGAGAGCTTCTTCAGCACAAGACTCAGATCCAATTGATCCTCTCAAATGACCCCTAGCACCCTACTTAAAGGAAAAAATCCCAACGGCTAGTTTGAGTGATCCATGTCAAAACGATATCGACCGTCGATGAGGATCGAGACATCTCTTAATCTCATCCATCGAATTAAAAAATTCAAAATATTATTTATTTTATTATTTTTTAATTTTTATTATTATTATTTTTATTTTTTTTTTTTATTTTTTTATTTTATTATTTATTTTATTATTTTTTATTATTTTTACCTTTTATTTTTTATGGATCATCAAACATAGCCTTTGGAGAAATTTCCCTAGGACCTAGGACCTAAGACACATGAGGGGATTAACATTTTCAACCCTCAGGACTCTTTACATCATGACTTTTACAAATTTTACATCTCCTAGGGGGAAAAGCCCTTTGACAGACCCTCATAGACCACCCAGTTCTGCGACCAAACATAATCTAGCATATTAACACACTAGGATTCTCCTAAGACTCTAATGATAAGATTCATTCCGGCTTTGGGGTCAGGTTGAAGGAAAACTCTGCCGATCATGGATCGGTGAGACGAAAAACCTTCCGGAATAAAGATTATCACTAGAAAATTAGGTCCACCTAGGCAATTTACATACATGACTCAGCTCTGCTAAGATTATTTACATCAAAATGTAGACTGGGTTTACAACTTTAATAAGATCAGGGGAATGACGATGACTGTTGAATGGCACGAACATCTCGATCAAGCGCTGCCCCTTTTTGTGAGAAAAAAGGGGGGGTATTGTTATGGGTAGTTGACACGCAGCGGTCAACATCTGGCTCTACTTGGGGACACGTTGCTGCACTGTAGGAATGTGAGAATCCAGAATAAAGGATGCCCCATGGCATCAGATATCATCTTTGAAGAACAGCTTGAGCATTTGGCCATTCGCAGGTAGATCAAGTGGTTCGCCATCCAATCTGCTCAAGTGGAATGAGTTTGATCCGGCTATGTCTCGAATGATGTAAGGTCCAAGCCACAAATTGTCGAACTTCTTATGCTTTCCTGGTTTCTCATTTTTGCGGTCCCAAAGCAATACCATATCTCCCACCTGCAAAGATCTAGATCGAGAATATTTAT